>VANL01001406.1:0-13760 GCA_006352455.1 Brachionus sp. 'Tiscar' | reverse complement strand
GGTGAGGACAGAGGCAGCTTCTTTAAATGTTCCATGTACAACACCATTCACTGTCCTCAAAATTCAAATGAAGTCGGTCAAGGCACATGAAGCAACAACAACTTTAGATGAAATAGTTCTCGATTATTTGGGCGAATAAACGGGATCCGTCCAATGACACGATTTCCTTCCTCAACTTGCACACGTTCGGTTAAACTTTCTGAAGTCTTGTTGAACGTATAGCGGTGAACAATGTTTCAATAAAGGAGCTCGTTGACGCGGTTATCTATCTTTAATTCAAAAAAATCGGTTAGCATTGTCCGAAGAGGCTGGTTGTCCGCTACACGTTCAACATTTGCCCGGTTTAAAATAACATTTTGCCGTTTTTCAAGATGAATAACCAAGCGAATAATAGTGTTAAACCAATAATTTTTTCAAACGCTTCGATTGAACTTACATATTTTTTACGTTCGTAAGTTCTAATCTCATCATATTCCACTTGATTATTATTGTTATCTTCAGGCTCACTGATCACATCTTTTACCTCATCAGCATTGCGTTCATCGTTAGAACGATTCTCCTGTACATCATAGTTGTCGTTTTCTTTTTCAAAATCCTGGTTACCATCTCTGTCTTGAGGATTTAGGTTTCGATTAATTTCCTCAATTTCATCGCGAGTCACCCCACGATTAGCGAATTGCAGGTTATTATTATTTCCAAGCATTTGTACATCTACCCGATCATTCCCTTTACAAACATAGTTGAAGATGTAATTCATTGAGCTGAAGTTGTCACAATATTCGAAGTTTATATGACATTGGAATTTATTCAACATCGCAGGGTTGTATGGAATCACATCCCGGTTGTCGAAAAGATGTCCTCTTACATTTATTGTCCTTCCATCATTGCGACGGCGATAATTCGGGGAGGTTATTGGACGCATTACGGTTATATCACCGAATGGCTTTGGGAAACCTTTGGAACACCGATTTCCAAATTGCTTCATGCATGAACAATTGGGCAAACATGGCCCGTGAATCATTTTGGTCTTAACCAGTTAATACAACTCTGGATCCACATCAAGATCGGGTATTTCGGCAAAAATAATTTGGTCGATTAAATCCGGAGTGCTCGGCTCGTCATTCTCGACCATCTACAATAACGTATGTTCGTGCGTTAAGCTCTTTTTCTGATATTCTTTTACTCGAACATAGGCTTCAACAACACCGATCTTTTGTTCTACGTTCAAATCGTTGAAAAACTCTTTGAACTAAAGGTTATAAATCCTACAATACATTTCAGGCCGTGATAAATAATTTTGCCAATTCTCCAATGTATTCTGAAGTTCCGGCCAATGTGGATTGGACGCAAACGTGATAAAATAATCTGCTTTGCCAAATCTGCTTACCAATTCCAATGTATCGAAATAGTGCTTTATCATAGCACGATCACTGCCTTCAAATGTAGACGGTAAAATAAATTGTCTTCCAATTGCTCCATGCGGATTAAAGATGTTGTCACGTAAACGATCCATAATGCCTTGATAGTCCAGTTTTCTGAGCTGTTCTTGGTTTTGACGTAAAAATTGGAGGATATTTTTTTCTATTTTTGTCCAAGAACAGACTACATACTCCTTGAATAATAATTTGCTCATGCGGAACAAAGCATTGGGGCAATTGGATCTTAAATGCAGTTGATGCTTATAGAACTCTTTTAAAGTTACTCGAGAGTTCGTCGTCAACTGTTCCTGGTTGTGCAAATACCTCTAATCGTATCCAGCTTCGCCAGAAGAAAACACAATGGATCGCAATTGGGATCCCTCATGTCAATACTTTGCATAAAGTTATTAACAGTTTGAGGAACAATTCCAATTACGGGTAGATCTAATTGTCTTGCTTGGGCTTGACAATTACTCTGTCATCTAGCAGGCCATCCTGATCATCAAACACAGTAGCTACTTCGCTTTTGGCCCGAAGATCCATTTTTTGCCTGCGACCTGTTTCATTTACAGGCACGTTGGCGTTCCTCGGCATAAAACGGGTAATCCAAAAGCGCACATTGAATGGATCATTTTGATTTTGTTGTTCCAGAATTTCACGATTAGTAAAAAATAATTGCACCAGAGGATTTACATCGCTTAGCACCTGAAGAATAGATTGAATAATCTCAAGCGAAACTACCCCATGATTCCCATCCTAGTTCATCTTCATATGATCGTTTGCTGCTCGATCACTATCAAACATCAAATACTGGGCAGCTCTGAATGATATATTTCCATTTGGTCCATTGATCATGGGTGCAATACGATAATAAACGCTGCCATGGACTTTATATAAATAAGGCAAACGATTATTATGGCGTTCGTTGAATCGCCTCAAATCATTGTTCCGGTTGACCATATCCTCCGGGTCAAAATTTGACTTTACAGCGGCCATTCAAAATAGAGAGTTATACTGACGAATGTTTTGAATAAATTCGTTAGGTTGATCTCTCGTATTTGGATTGATTCGATTAATCAATAATTCCAAAGTAGGATGCATTCGGTACAAAATAGGCACTTTTATTTTATCCCGCTCGCAACATTTTTGTATATTGTCCGGTACTGTTTACCTCTTTTGGCCAATAGAGAGCGCCACAAAACTCACAATACAGCTCCAACTGACCTTTGTCAATGTTAGCATGTCTCGGAATATTCCATTCCATGTAAGTGGGCCTATTATTTCTTTGTTGCGTCCTTCGTTCATTAATCAAACCAAGACTTTCCATTCGCTCTACAGGTGCTTCATTTTCCATGATTCGAGCGCGATAGTCTCTTTGATATTTTAACCTTCTTTCGCGCTATTCAGGAGTCTCATTTGCTCCTCGGTTTCTTTGTCTCTCAGCATCAATAGATACACGATTATATGCATCTTCAGGAGTTTCATTTGCATGTCGAGTTCTATGTCTCTCTGCGTCAAGTGAAATCCGATTATCTCTCTCTTCAGGCGTTTCATTAGCCATTAGCGCACTTGACGGTTTGATTGAAATAATAAACGATCTTGAGTTTGTTTATCGCTCTCATTTACACGTCTTATTCTCTCTCGCATCGCTCTCGTAATAATCAAACTTTGCGCTTCCCCTAATTTGCCTATGTCGATTCGATCAAGTTGATTGGTTAAATTTCTTCTTGTTCGAGTTGTCGCTGAAAGACCATTATTAGTCAGCAAAATACTGTTTAGTCTGTTTTCCGATTCAATAGTTAATGGCGATCTTTTTCTTCGTCTCGAACTTCTTGGTCTGCCAGGACGTCTAACAATTGATGTTTCTGGTATATTTTCAGTCTCATTTAAATTACTTGTAAACAATGAGAAAAGATCTACGTCTTTAAACAATTCTTGATCCTCTGGTGTATATATATGGACTCTAAATGGAATAGTTATCCAAGGCGTTACTGGGTATAAATAGTCTCTTATAAACCCAGTAGATATATTGGAACTTTTAAGAGACAACTTTTTTCGATCCCAGCTAGATTTATAACGTAGAGATAAGTATTGGAATATCGTATCTTCACAATCCAAATATTTAAATTTTTGTTTTAGATTTTCATCTTGATAAATTGCATGTTCCATTGGTAAAATTGGTACAGTTTTTTCGTCTGAATGTATAACGAATTTATCGGGTGTATTTTTCGAATTATTATAATTATAATAATAACAGTTTGGGTTCTTTTTTTGCACCATGTTTTCTTTATTTTCATCAATAGTTGATATCGACTCTCTATGTCCAACAGTTAAGCTTTCACTCAATACATACTTAAATTATGGAAAAATTTAAAAATTTAATTATTTATATTCAATTTTAGATTTAAGCAATATAATTTACCAAAAGTGACTTCATGTCCTGCAAAACTTAGACCTAAAGAATTTAATTGTAATAGATAAGCTTTAATTATAAAAAAAAACTTACTTTGTTCAAGCACTAATGTTATATCAGCAAAAGATTCTTGATGATCTATTGAAGTCATTTGCTGATCAAGTGAGCACTCATGTTGAATACATATTGTCTCAGCCTCACTTATTGGAACAAGGGTTGCAAATGATGCCGATATTCGTGGTCGCTGATTAATATTTGTTTGTGCTTGGTTTATGACTAAAATAAAATGTTTAATTTTACAACTGGTTACAAAAATTATTTTTTCTCCATTAATTTTGCTTTTAAGGTCTGATTAGTTAAGTTTCGACTTGTTCTTTGTAAGAACTCACGTTCACTTTCCAAATTAGACCATCCATGTTCAACCATAGTCTCATCATTATTGGTTGAATATACGGTTTCTATATTAATATAAATTTTAATAGTAATTCAAAATTTGTAAATTACTTGGTGGCATTTTAATTTATTTTGTAAAATATTTGATTGCTTTACTGTCTAATATTTAAAAAAAAATTATATATTTTTATTGTAAATTTAAAAATTTTGATTAGTTAATTAATTATAAATTTAACTTCCTAAATAATTGAATAAGATTAAAAATTAATATTAAAATATTTCATTAATATTAATAAGTAAAACAATATTTAAATAAGTTGAACAGAAATAAATTTATTTAATAAACCAATTTTATTTAGACTTTTAAAAAACTTTTTTATTAAAAAATACTTTTATACATAAAAATTTAATACATAAATATTAAAATTTTTAAACTATAGTGATCAAATAAAATCATTTTTTATGTCTGACTCACTTTTTAATTTTAACTGACAAAAATCTTTATTTTGCAAGTCCTAGCGCTTCGCCTGATTGTTAGAGTTTTAGGCTATTTTTGCCTTTTTATTCAATGTTTAATATAAAAAATACAGATGGTTTAGTGCTAACTGATGATGTGGTTTTTCCCAGCTGGCCATTACTTTAAATTATTTTCTAATTTAAAATAAATATCTTAAATTCGAGTAATTCGAATTCGGTGTCCAGTTTAACTCAGTTTTTTATTTTAAAGCCAAATTGATGAAAATGATTTTTTTTTAACTGTTAAACAGTTGACATTGAGCTTACTAATATAGAGTATTTTTCCTCTCTATTGAGTATTAGTGACTCTCTTTATTTTTGTTTAAGACTTGACTTTAAGCATGATTTGACTCTCACAAAAGCTGTTTTTATTCATTTGTATTTATTAAATTGTCTTAAATAAAGATAATACAGCCTTAACTGATAATTATTTTTTCCCGTCACCAATACTTGATTAGTTAAATCTAATCTTTCCATTGCTCTCGAAACTAAAGTAGCTTCGTCATCAACAAACAGCCGACAATCTTTTAGCTGTTGAGCTTCTTCACTATGCTCCAACATACTGCTCTTAACCTGTTTATTAGTTGGTATAGGGATTTTGAACCGCGAGTGCATTGTCCGACCACCAACAATCAATCTCGAAGCGGCAATGCCCGTAAAGGCTGTTACTATCATTGTCATTGCTCGCTGTCCCAACATATGATATAAATACTAAAATATTTACTAAAATAATTAACTATTTTTAAAAATAACTTATTAAATTTTATATTTATAACATTCCACAAGTTTTTACAATACCACAGTGTCCATAAATAAGTTTTTATTTAGATTTGGGTCATCACTCAATTCAGCATTCATTACCTTTTTGATTGAAACCTATTTAAAAGAAAAAGAAATTAAATTAAATCTAGTTAAATTTATTGAATTAACCCTCTGCTGGACATTCAACGACCTTTGCAATGCCTCCGCTACCGCAGTATGTTCTACTGTCGACAGCTGATCAATGTTAGGAGGCATTTCATGATTACGCTTTTCTAATCCGCGCTCATGGGAATATGGCAAGTTGTAGTCGGCTAGAGTTTTGCCAAAGGTCTCCAATAAGTATTTAATATGCCAAAAAATAATTAGAAATTGATATTTACAGAGATAAAATTAAAAAATACTTACTCCAAGTGCCTTGTGATATTTCCCATCATCAACTTCGTGACGATAATCCTCGCTCATTGGATCCTTAAATGCTTCCCACAACTCCAAGGCATTTGGAAAGCTCGGGTTTTTGTGATACAACAACGTAACAAACAAAAATCTAAAAACAAAAATAATTTTAAAAGCTAAAAAAGAATTAAAGTAATATTACTTTATCCTGTATGGTAGTTCAACACGCCAAATCTATTCTATCGTAGCATGCCATTGTTGATCGTTTTCCACCAAGGTGAGGACAGAGGCAGCTTCTTTAAATGTTCCATGTACAACACCATTCACTGTCCTCAAAATTCAAATGAAGTCGGCGGTCAAGGCACATGAAGCAACAACTTTTGTTCAACATTCGAATCGTTAAAAAACTTTTTGAATTTCAGATTGTCAAACAAAAAAAACATGTCTGGCCGAGACAACTAGTTCTTGCCGTTTTGCAACGTCCTCTGAAGATCGGGTTAATACGGATTCGATGTTCACTATTCATAATGCCATGATAGTCCAGTATTCCGAGACGTTCTTGGTTTTGACGCAAATTTGAAGGTTTTTTTGAACACTCAACATATTCCTGGAACTACTTGCTCATGCGGAACAAACCATTTGGCTGATTTAATCTAACATTTAATCGATGTTTGTAGAGCTCTTTGAGCTTCACTCTCGAGTTCGTCGTCAACTGATGCTAGTTGTGTTAATACCTCTCATCGTATCATGCTTTTCCATATGGAAACAATAGAAGAAAAGACAATGGATCGCAATTTAGATAACTCAAGTCAATACTTTGCATATAGTTATTGGCCCTTTGAGGAACTATTATCTAGATACCTGGCTTGAGCATTTTCGTTTATTGGCACATTGGTATTCCTCAGAATAAATCGAATTATCCACATACGGACAATAAACGGATCATGTTAAATTTGTTGCTCTAGAAGTTCTCAAATTCTGATGAATCAATTGAACAATTTCTTGAGAAACATCACCTTGATTTCTTTCCCAATTTTCAACCATATGATCGATAAATGTCCTATCATTATCCAACATTAAATACAAACCCTAAACCCTAACCCTGACCCATTACCATTGAGACCATTGAACATGGGAGGAATCCTGTAATAAACACTTCCATGTATCTTATATAAAAAAGGTAAACGATTATTGTGGCGTTCGTTGAATCGCCAAAAATTGCTATTTGATCGGATAGTCATGCGTATCGGACACCAAGCCAGTCTCACGGTCCAAAATGCTGGTTGACAACAAGTATTCGTGATTTTCCCTTGTCAACCGTTTGTTGGACACAAGATTGCATTGTTCAATCTATCTTGTACCAACAAGTCAATAGGACCATTGCCAAATACTTGATTGACAAAGTTGTTTGGATCATTCGACTCTATCTGGTGATGTCACAATTAATTTTATTTTATTTCTTTATAGATTAATTCAAAGATTTGATTTAAATTTTAGTATGTTCTCATATCTCGAACTTAAAATTTTTCAGCTAAATTTTGATGAGAATTTAAAAAAATTTTTTTTGAAAAATTTCTTAAAGAATTAATTTTTTTGTTATTCAGAAAAATCATACGACTTAAGGGAGAAAAAATGTCTAAAATCCCATCATTCGATCATGAATTTATTTATTGATAAGAATATCATTTACCTAATGATGAAAAAAAAAGTCGCAAGATTTTTTTTATCGTTGGCTATATTTTTTACTATATAAAATAGTAAATAAAATTACTAAACTACCACAAACTATTTCAATATGATTAAAATTTTGTATTTAACAATTGCTTTTGCTTTCTTTGGTTCAAGTAGCGCTCAGATTACTTGGAAAGACTGCGGAAGCAAAAATGGAGCGTTGACCAGTTTAGAAGTTGAAGGATGCACAGCTACTCCATGTACATTAAAAAAAGGAACAGATGCTTCAATGAAGGCTACTTTTAATCAAAGTTTGATTTTTTAAAAATTGGAATTTAAAGTTTCTAAATTATTTATAATAAATAGACATCGACTCTGCTTCCATTAAAGCCAAAGTATCCGGTGTTATTTTTGGCATACCAATTCCTTTTCCATTACCTGATGATAACGCTTGCAATCTTAACGCCAATTGTCCAGCTGTAGCCAATTCTGAAAATAGCGTTGAGCTTAAGTTACCAATTTTGAATGAATATCCTTCTGTAATTATCAATTAAAATATTTTTAGCTTTATTCTAATTTATCGTTTTTAGTTGAGTGTTGATGTAAGAATTCAATTCTTGACCGAATCAAATGCTAACATTGTATGCTTTCAATTTCCAGTCAAAATTTCATCATAGAATAATATTTTGAGTTGATTTTTTTTTCATTTTGATTTAAATAAATATTTTTAAAATTATGACTTTTTTTATTATTAATTGATTATCTCTAACAATATTTTACAAATTTGGCACATTTTTATTTTAATACTAATAAATATAAATTTATTTAAATATTTTTTCTTTTTGAAAATTTTGAATATTAAAAAAAATATAATAATTAAAATAATAATTTGTTTTCAGAAATAAATACAAAAATAAATAATTCGTCCTTTTCTCATTTATATATATTTCAACATGGTCAAGTGTTGGTTCTTGGAATTCTTTTATTTCAATAGCAAAAACATATCTAATAGAAAATTGCCTTTGTTTTAATTCAAAATTTAGTCTATTGCCAGATGATATGGCATTCTCAGAATAAATTTTCCTAAAGATTAAAATTTTAAAAAGATGTCAATTAGTTTCGAGTTCAACGAAAAGTGACCAAATTAATTCAAGATTGCAAAGTGTAGATTATTAACAAATTTTAGATGATCTTAGAATCAAACCACTTAAAGATTATTTGATTAAAATGTTTAAGATGGCTAAAAATATGGAAAGAGTTAATTTTTTAAACAAAATCAATAGTAAAACTTTGATTTTAGATATTGATATTTTAAAAAGAATTAAGTATTGTGAATTCCAAAAACAAATAAAAACAAATTGAACAAAACTTTTTCCTTTTTTGATAAATCAAAATCTATTTAAGTAAAGTATATATAAAAAAATACAAATCTAAAATAATTTTCTGATGTAAATAAAAGACAAAAAATAAAACATTAATAAGATTTAAATTGATAACTGATTTTGCAATTTACTTTTTTACCTTTTCTTAGGTAAAAAGTAGTATTTTTTATGGTATGTGTAGGCAAAAAAGCAGTATCTTTTTTAAAATATATTTTATTTTTAGTAAATTTTGATTTATCAAAAAAGGAAAAAATTTTGTTCTTCTTGTCTGTGAAATTAACAATACCAGAGAATTTAAGATGTTTATATCAGAGTTATTTAAAAGTAAAAAAAAAATTCCAAGTCATTAATAAAAATTCAAATACTTGCTTCGCTTCAATAATAACCACTTGGCACGATAATTTCGCAACAATAATTACCCTGATTCTGACTGATAGATTTATGATAATTCTATTTATTTAGCTCAGTTTAATTTAAAAAAATTTAAAAAATTGAAGTCTTTGGCTCGGACTTGACTTGAGACTTGTGACTTTCAAACAAGTCTGGTTTATATTTTACAAAACTATGAAAAAAACTTTCTTTAAGATGTCATTAAAATTTTTCAGAGCAATTTAGATATTTTCTTTAACGCTTAGTTGAATTTTTTTAAAACTTCTAATTTTTTCTTTTCATTTATTAGTTATTAACTTAATTATCTCTCAAGATTAGCAAAAATTGGTATTCCTACGCTTGAAAGTAGAAGGAAAAGAGGTGATGCAATCCAACTTTTTAAAATTGTTAGTAAACGGAGCATTGTTCACCTGCATGCCTTCGAAGATTCAAGCCAAACTCCAAAAATCAATCACTTATCGATGAATCTACGTAAAAAACCAAGACTAAGGAAGCAACTCTGCTTGTCAAAACCTAGAGAAAACCTCTTCACGAACAGAGTAGCTTCATTATGGAACGAGCTACCGGACACTGTAGTTTCTGCAACATCAACAAATGCATTCAAAGACAAGTTTGACAAATTATAGTTAATAATAGTTAACTTATATCTTGAAATCAAATAAATAGAGAAAAAAAATAATTTTTTTAAAATTTATTTATTTTTGCTCTAATTACATCTCGTATAAATAAAAAATTATATGCTAAATATTTTTAACTTTTGTTTATTATTATTTAAATTTATTTCAATTTATTTAGTTCTTTTTTCTCTTGAATAAATTATATTGAAATTTTTCAAAATTATTTTTAAAAATCAAGCCCAAATTCTTTCCAAAAACAGAAGCGTGTTCATCATTAAAAATTCAAATATCATTATCATCGATAAAGTATTTTTAAACTCTAAATTATCAGGCCTAGAAGCATTTTTTGCGCTTTTGTTTCTGAGTAATTCAAAAGCCATTGAAAATTGACTACAATAATTTTTAACAATTTTTCATAAAAAAAAGCTTATTGAGACTAATCCACGTATGCAAAAGAATACATAATTTTTAAATATTTTATTCAAAATATTTTTAAAACACATCATTCAAATTAGTTATTAATTATTTGGGTGAACATCAACCCCCTCAGCTTAAACATAGCTCTTAACTTTCAGCAAATTTTGTAAGGAAAGCTTCAAGTATAGTTGGCTATATAGAGTTGTTGTTTCTAATATGGGTTTGTGTAAATGTCAAAAACGTAAAGTAACTAATTTATACTGCTTCGAACACAATGTAAATGTTTGCGAGTATTGCTTAGTCTCAGATCATGAGCGAGTTAGTTAATTATTTAGATAGAATCACAGCTTAAATTTAGATTTAAATAAACATTTTAAGTGCAATGTGCAATCCTATGTACAGTGGCTACAAGACAGCGATTACAATCCAATATGTATTCTATGCGACAAATTGCTTTCAGAAGAACCAACTGTTCGTTTGATTTGTTATGGTACTTCATTTACTATAAATTTAAGAGTTTATTATTTTTAAATTTAACCAAGATGTTTTTCATTGGGCCTGTCTGGACAAATACGCCTCAGAGCTTCCTGCCAATACAGCTCCAGCAGGCTATCAGTGTCCAAAATGTCGCGAATGCATATTTCCGCCCTCCAACATGGTGTCGCCAGTAGTTGATGCTCTAAAACAAAAGCTAGAAGCAGTTTCTTGGGCACGAGTTGGTCTAGGTCAATCTTTGGTACAAAAAAAATTTTTTTTTTCAAAAAATAAAGAATTTTAATTTTAATTTTAAATTTATTTTTAGATTCAAATTGAAGATAATTCAAGTCGTGATAATCCTAGTCCAATTGAGTCTGATATTCCGAAAAATCCCTCCTCATCAAATCTTCATTCCACAACGACAGATGACGAAAGCAATGGATTTGTGATTGTAAAAGAAAAAAAAACAAATGCAGATAAACCAGCAGATAAACCTCAAGTGTCTTTTAACAATGAAGAAAACAAAATTGCAGAGTCTACATCGAACAAAGCAGATACACAGCCCAGACTTTACGAGAATGTGTCGAAAAATAGGGCCTATTTTACCGAATCAAGCAATTTAGCGCCAGCATACGATGGCGCACTTGGTGTCGTCTTAAATATAGATAATTTGGAAAACGACACTGGTGAGAATAAATATAAAAGAAGGCCTCTTTTTGAATGGTTATCTAGATTACTTAAGTAAATTTTTTTAAAGATAAAATTTATGGGATCTCTAGCAATTTAAACTCTAAATTATTTAAATAATTTTTTAATTTTCATTTAAATTACACCTTTTTTTTTAAAATAAGTTTTATACTAAGCGTGTTTTAAAAGAATAAAATAATTAAATTTTACTTATGTGCTAGAGCTCTAATTTATTTTAAAAAAAAATAATAATTTTTTTTTTTAAGATCTCGGCAAGTTGGAAAAAAATGGCGTTTAACACGCCAAAAAAAAATACTATTTTTTATAATTTTTACTTTTATTTGTCTCTTTACTCTTATTGTTATATTCAGTCGATTGGGCTCAATAACTACCGAAGACGATCCTGCTTTTGATCCACTAAACAATCCAAATATAAGAGTTCAATAGAACTGCCAATAACGCCATTTCTGATTTTCTTCTTTTTTTTTCGTAATTAAAACAAATTTTTTTTTAAATATTTTTTTTATGAAATTTGTTAAACAAAAATCGCTATAAAGCAACATTTACAGCTGAACAAATAATTTATTCTAAAAAAAATATAATTTTTCTTATCACTATTAATAAAGTGATTGAATAAAATGATTTTTGATATTTAAAATTTATAATCAATTTGACCAATTTATACAAAATAGTTTAGATTTTATTGAAGAAACAGAAAAAAAATGGATTCAACAAACAACATTGAAGGAAGACGAGTAAGCTTTAGTCTAATAATTTTTAAAGGCAAATTGAAATGGCTACAATTTAGCGCCATCAGCGTACCCCAAGCCAAGTCGACTTGAACGAATTCAAAGCACTGACAAAACTTGACGCTTCTTCACAATTGAAAAAAGAACTAGATAAATTGCTATTGACTGCGCCTCAGAACGAAACCGATGCAATCAGAACTGAATTTACTGGATTCGAAAAATTATTCCAGAGATATTTGTGTCCAGATGATTCGGACTTTAAATGGGCTAATATTGAACCATTGCCAAAAGAGGCCATTGTTTCGTACACAAACATAACTAACAATTCACTTAGCTACGAAAATATTCGAGCTAATCTAAGCAAATTGATTGTGATTAAACTAAATGGTGGTCTTGGAACATCAATGGGATGCAAAGGTCCAAAAAGTACAATCACTGTTAGAGATGATTTGACTTTTTTGGATTTGATTATTCGTCAATTGGAAAATATAAATTTGGCTTACAATGTAAATGTGCCATTAGTTCTTATGAATTCATTTAATACAGATGAAGAGACAAACAAAGTTATAAATAAGTACAATCACATAAAAGTAAAAATCTACACATTTAATCAATCGAGATATCCGAGAGTTGATAAAGAAAATTTGCTGCCAATAGCTAAATCAGCTGCTTTTGATTCAGATGTCGAATCTTGGTATCCACCTGGTCATGGTGATTTGTACGAGTCGTTTTACAACTCGGGATTGCTGAAAATGTTTTTAAATGAAGGCAAAGAATATGTATTTGTGTCCAATAGTGATAATTTAGGTGCCACTGTTGACATGAACATCCTAAACTTTTTGCTTAATCCACCAAATAACAACAAATCGCCAGAGTTTTTAATGGAAGTAACAGACAAAACTAGAGCAGACGTAAAGGGTGGTACTTTGATTAATTATCAAGGCAAATTGAGATTGCTCGAAATAGCGCAGGTACCAAAAGAACACGTTGATGAATTTAAAAGTGTCAGCAAATTCAAGTAGGAGAAAATCTTGTTTTTTTTTATTAGATTTTTTAAAAAAGAAGTCTTTAGAATTCACTTGAAAATTTATTCTTTAAAGTGAAAAAAGATTTTAGAACGACTTTTTCTCTGACTTTTACGCAAGTCTGCCTTGTTGATAATATTTTTAAGTGTTAAAAAAAGTTGGTGGCGGCCTCTACGTTGCCAAAAAATCCTCTATTTATAATGGAAAAATGAAACTTGAAAATATTTTAATATATAAAAGAATTATGATTAAAAAATTTAAAATATATAAAAAAAAATTTTCCTGCGCTAATTAAAGTGGTAAGAAAAGTCAAATGTTTTCAAGTCAATGTCAAGTCAAAAATTGCTAATAATGGCAAAATAATTTTAAATTATAAACGATCAATGCTTAAATTTTCAACATTCAGGCTATCAATTTATAATAATATCAATTTGATCTTTATGGACTTTG
>VANL01001405.1:0-13769 GCA_006352455.1 Brachionus sp. 'Tiscar' | reverse complement strand
CCCCCCCCCGCGGGGGCCCCCCGGCGCCTTCGCTCAAAAGGTACTTGGAAAGGAGATGAGCTCCCCCCTATGCCCCACAAGGAGCGAACAACGTTAAAAAAAAAAAAAAAAAAAAGAAAAAAAAATTGTGAACTTTGGAATTTTAGTTCGAATTTTAGCAAAAATTTTTTTAGTTAAAAAATTTTTTTTACCATAGATCTAAAACTTTTTGTTCCTTTTTTTAGTTGCAAAATTCACAATGCCAAAAAAATTAAACATAATACTTAATAATAATAATTAATAATAATATTAAGCTGTTAAAGTGGCCATGGTGACATGGCCACTGCAAGTATGCTAAGGGACATGCTTTAGGTACACTATGGCCGCTGCTGAATTACGCTTTCGACGAAATTCATATATAAGGTGCGCGTCATTACTTTTTCCCACATATCTATATATCATTTTGTAGAGAAAAAATACATTTTATACATTTTAAATACAGCCCCAATACATTTTACTTTTGTGCTTTTTTTCAAAAATGTATTGATAGTCACCAAAAATTAATAATGCTTTATCTTTGGTTGTTTTAAAAAAAAAATTATTTTTTGATCAGATGAAATATTTTTATTATTTTCAACAACACTTTCTTCGTCACTAGAATTTACTAAATCATTAATACTATAAACAGCTTTATTAACGTCATCATCATCATCAATCCCATCTGAATCACTTGAGGAATAGATAACAATTAATTTTCTAAAATTATTTTCCAAAGACTTCAAGGTCAAACTGTTGCAAGATATGTGAATATTGGACGCCAGTTCCAAATTGTCTTCATGAAGTGTTTGTTTGGTCAGCATTTCTTCATGTTCTTCCTCGTTCTGCTCGCCATATTTTATTGTCGGCAAATATCTGGGAACATTTCTATTACTTAGTCGGATTGGGGAATCAGTTTGTTTATTTATCATCTTTTTCTTTAAAAGCGCACAAATTCATTATAGTTTATACCTATACGTATTGAATGACGCGCACCTTATATTTTTTTTCCTTGTGTTTGACAGAAAAAAATTCTAGTTTTTAATCATTTCGGATTTGACTTTACACGTGCTTATCGTAGTCTTCTATGAAAGTATTTTTTGATGGAGAGTTGACTACAAAATGCGCGAGCTTGTTCAAAACAGGAATAATTCTGTTTACAAGGATTGTGAATTGTCTTGCTACTCTGTGTTGGCTTACTCGAATACCGCTAGCCGACCCGTCTGACCTCAACGCTTGTGCAACACTATTTGGATGGAACCAGTTAACCGAGTTTATTCCGTTCGCAATTTTATAGAATGTGACCGCAAAGCCGCGGATTCTTCTCTCTTTAAGAGTAGTGAGGCCAAGTCTAGTAAGCCTTTCCTCATAGTGTAGTCTCCTGAGTTCTGGAACAAGCTTGGTGGCCCTTCTTTGGATTCTCTCTATTTTAATATCCGCCTTGTTATACGGGTTCCAAACTGATGCTGCATATTCTAGGTGAAGTCTCACTAAACTACAGTATAAGGTCTTGACTGTGTCACATGTCCAAAATTTGAAGGCGCGTTTAAGTGAGCCAAGTGCGAAGATAGCTCTGTTTGCTGCTATTTTAGCTTGTACACTCCATTTTAAGTTCCTCGTGAGCAGGATTCCGAGGTCCCTTTCTGACTCGATTTCTGCTAAGTTGTATCTAGTTCCGTGTAGATTCTACATTGTGTAAGTAATTGGTGGTATTCTGGTTTTAGTGTTATTGTTTGATTTTCGAACATGCATATTTTTACATTTTAGCAAATTGAATAACATTTTCCACTCTTGTGCCCACTTAGTTACCTTGTTGAGATACTCCTGCAACTGCACCCTGTCCGACATATTTCTGATTACCGCGATGATCTTACAATCGTCCGCGAAGAGTTTAGATAAGTGTGTGATTATTTTCGGAATATCGTTAATGAATACCACGAATAGTAATGACCCCAAGACCGAGACTTGGGGGATGCCACTCTATACATCTTTCCAGTCCGAGTTATTTTCTCCAATCACCACTCTTTGCTTCCTACTCACAAGAAAGGCTTTGATCCAGCCAAGTAGCTCATCTTCAAACCCATAAGCTTCTAATTTGATCAAAAGATCTCTGTGTGGGACTAAGTCGAAAGCCTTTGAGAAATCTAGTTAGGAAGAATAGATCGGCTTCAAATCTTCTGTTGAAAGCTTCACAAAATGGCCTGGAAAAAGAGAATGAAAACAAAAAACAAAATGAAGCTTAGCTTATAAATTAGAAAAATATTTGTATTTTATAATTAAAAATGTTTTTTTAATAAGAAATATTTGAAGAAAATGATTTAAAAATTTTAAAAATCACTTCCTTTTTTTTAACACTTAAATTTATTAATAAAAGATAATCTTCAAATTTATCTTAATGTCAATTATCACCCAAAATTGTTTTCCATTAATATTAGCTTGCTAGATTTTTTCCAAGTGTCATGCTATATAGATAAATATTAGTTTTATTAAGAAACATTAAAATAGAAAATGATAGAAGATTTTTTAAAAAATAAATATTTGACAAAAAATTAAATCTCATTAACTTTTTTATTCTTAAAAAAATTCTATTTAAAGCAAAAAAAATTAGAAAAAATTAAAAAAAAATTAAATGAAAACTGAACTTATTCTACTGAGCACAATTGCTCAATTAGTTTTTAGTCTGGAATGTCCAGAAAAAACTTGTTTAAATGGAGGAATTTTAAAGAATTGTTTATGTCAATGTAAGAATTGATAGCCAAAAAAATAAATATAATTTTTTTTTCTAATTTAGGCTTTTCTGGATATTATGGTAAAAATCAAAATTGCCGAAGAATAAAAAATAATCAATTTTTTCAGGTGGCTCTTGCCAATATTTGAGTTGTAAGGATGAAGATCCACTACAATGTTTAGCCTTTAATTTGGATTATTGTTCTATTCCACAAATAGAAAATTATTGTCCAAAATTGTGCAAAAAGTGCGCTGACAACAAGTCTCCCTTACCAAGTAAAAATTTTATTTTTTGTTTTTTCATTTAAGTAATCTTCAAAATTTAAGATCGAAAAGCACTTTTAGCTGATACTGGTAGGGATGTTATAGTTCATCTGTTTGAATGGAAATGGACCGAGTATTAAATTTACAACTAAAAATAAAATATAAATATAAATTAATATTCAAGCATTGCAAAAGAATGTGAGGATTATTTAGGTCCAAATGGATATGCTGGTGTCCAAATTTCACCTCCAAATGAACACGCTTTGGTCAAAGAGCCATTTAGACCATGGTGGCAGAGATACCAACCAGTTAGTTACAAACTAAGAAGTCGAAGTGGTAGCGAAGAAGAATTTATAGAAATGGTGAATAGGTGCAATAAGGTAGGAGTCAGAATTTATGTTGATACAGTCATAAATCACATGTCTTCAACTGGTGGGCAGGGGTCAGCTGGCAGTGACTGCGATCCAGCCAAAAGAGAATATCCAGGAGTTCCATATGGTAAAAATTTATTATTAGATTATTTATTTTACTAATATAAAATTAAGGACCCGATGACTTTAATGACAAAAATTGTAAGTCTTCAACTGGTGGAATTGAAAGCTACAACGATAAAGATCAAGTTAGAAATTGTAATCTTGTTGGCTTGCCGGACTTGAATATTGGTTCTGAAAATGTAAGACAAAAAATTGCTGACTACATGAACCATCTGATTGATCTTGGCGTTGCTGGTTTTCGTATAGATGCTTCGAAGCACATGTGGCCTAATGATCTGATTGAAGTTTATTCCAAGCTTAAAAACGCTAAAAAGTAAGAAAAGTTTGGTTAAAAATTTTAAGTTAGTTGATTTATTTGTTAATAGATCAATTTATGGTGAAAATAAAGAAGCATTCATTTTCCATGAAGTTATAGATCTAGGTAAAGAGCCTATAAAAAATACTGATTATACTCACATGGGTCGTGTAACTGAATTCAAATATGGCATGAATTTAAGTCAAGTAAGAATTTTAGAATTTAAAATTGCTGAGGGAATATTCAGTTAAAATAACAGGAAAAAAACTAAAATCAAAATTTTTAACACTAAATGAACAAAGCATTTTTTCATGTTTTTTAGTCAAAATATTTTAAAAAATTTATTTATTTATTGTATTTTATATAAAATATTAATGATATGAAACCAAAAATATTATGTAAATAAAAAAAAATATAGAAAAAATTTAATTTAAGAAATATTCAAGATCAATTAGAAAGATCTATAATTTTTTTTTATAAATATTATTATATTCATTCCTAGAAAAATCAAAATTTTGAACTTTATCAAATTTTTTTAATTTTTTAGGTTAAAAAAAAATTCAAAAATTTTGAGAAAACTTATTTTTAGGTAAAATTAGAAATTTCTATATTTTAAATTGAATATTAGTAAAATAATGAAGATCTTCTTCTTTTAAAAATACCAAATTCTCTAATTTTTAATAGCTATAAACGAATGCTAGATTTAAATTTACTAACTTTTTTTATAGTATAATGAATGAAAAATGAAACCCTAATCTAACAAGCTGTTTGTTTAGAATGAAAATTAGAAAAGTGTTTTAGTCTCTTTTTGTTATATTAATCTTTTTGTTTTTTTTTTTAATTTATTGGTCGATAGTTAATTTGTAAAATTAAAGATAAGTCGGCAATCTCTCTTTTCTCTTTTAGGGTCGATAGGTGCAATATTTCTAGTCTTTTTCAGACTTTGTAGCTCTAACCCTGTACGTATCTCTTTCTTGGTGTGATGTCACCAAGCCGCTATTGCTTATTCTAAACGCGGTCTTACAAATGCAGACAAGAACTTGAAAGTCTTGTTCAACTGCCAGAGAACATTGGATGCTGTGTTTGCAGCTATGTTGCTTGCTGGCTCCGTTTTAAGTCAAAGTAGTAGTTTGAGCAAAGGAAAATTTCCAAATTGCGCTTTTTATTTTAATCTCTAATAGTTTACCTTCAATTGTTATGTTAAAATAATATTAAAATGTTTGTTAATGATAACCATAGCCTTGTCTTTCTCTTCATTAAAATTCATCAACTATACATTTGACTATTCTATTAGTCTATTCACATCAAGTTTGAAATAAAATGTTTATTAATAAATTTGTGAAAAAGTATTAATAAAATATTTATAAAATTCAGATTCAAAAAAATGAGGAATTAGAAACTTATAAATTTATTTTATTTTATCAAAAAAAGCAAGAATTTTTGTTCAATTAGCATTTGAAAATCACAAAGCCTAAGGGTGCCTTAAGCAAAAATATGCTATTTAAAGCTTTCTAAATTAAGGAATTGTTTTTAATATAAAATTATTATAGATTGTTTTGAAAAAAAATTCGGCAAAATTGGCAGATTTGAAAAATTTCGGAGAAAAGTTGGGTCTGTTACCCGAAGGTGATGCAGTAGTTTTTATAGATAACCATGACAATCAACGTGGCCATGGAGCTGGTGGGGAAATCTTAACTCACAAAACATCACGAGATTATAAAATCGCTAATTCTTTTATGTTGGCATGGCCTTATGGTATTGTTAAAATTATGAGCAGTTATGACTTTCCCCGATTAGATGATGCACGTGGTCCGCCATCTGATTATGATGGTCTAACAAAAGATGTTACATTTAATGAGTAAATGAATTTGAAAAATTAATTGACTTTAAATTGACTTTTTTCTTAAAATTTAAGTGATGGGAGTTGTGGAAATGGATGGATTTGTGAACACAGATGGAAACAAATTACTAACATGGTGAAATTTAGAAAAATCGCTGAAAATACTGAAGTGAAAAACTGGTGGGATAATAAAAACAATCAAATTGCTTTCTCTAGAGGAGACAAAGCGTTTATAGCTATAAATAATGAAGACTATGGAATGGATCTTAAATTAAAAACTGGATTAAAAGAAGGAAAATACTGTGATGTGATTAGTGGTGAGATGAAAAGTGGAAGCTGCACTGGAAAGACTATTGCTGTGAATAAGGATGGTGAAGTTGATATATATATCCCTTCTTTTACTGATAACCCTATAATTGCAATACATGTTGATTCAAGAATTTAAACAATTTTAATAATATATAATTAAATTTAATAAAGAAGCATTGTATAACATTTAATTATTATTATTTTAACAATCCTTAAGATTTTAAGAAAATTATCAAAAAATACTAATCAATTTAATATTGAAAAAAAATTCAAATTGAATGTAGATTTAAATAAAATTAATTAAAAAGATATATATAACATAAAATTATAACCTGACATTTAAATATGTTAATTTCATGCATAAGAAAAACAAAAATACTGAAGTTAGGAATAATTTTATTTATTGATATTTAATATAATAAGAAAAGATTAAAATTGTGTAAATTGATGCAAAAATAAAACATAAAATGGTTTTTAATACGAAAATAATTAATACTTATCTTTTTGTATTTTTTAAGAGCTTTAATATTTTGAAACCATAAAAATAATTAAAAAAAACACAAAAATAGTAATTTTTACCACAAATTTAAAAATAAAAAAATAACATATATAATATTTATGCAATATTTTTTATTTATTTTCCACATTTTTAATTAATTACTCCTAAATTAATAATTTTTCCATATTTTTATTACAATCACCATAAATTTAATAAAAAATACCAAAAATATAATAAAAAAACTCCAAATAATTTCAAAAAATTAAATTTGTTTACACTTATTTTGACAATAAAAATATATTTTTTTTCAATAATGAGCCGCATGTTTTACAGTTATTTTTGAGTATAGCATTATCATTGATTTCGGAAGCCATCGCACTTGTTGTTGGTCTAACACAAACACATTTACTTGGAGGAACAACTTCATCTTCAATACCTAGTTCTTCATCTGAAACCAAATCTGATGGCTGATCCTTTTTTCTTCTTATTACTAATTGGTAGGTCCATAAAAACGTCATTGAAATTTACCAAATTGAGTCTGTAAGCTACTGCTATTGTATGTGAACATTTGTAATTTTTCAACACATGTACAAGTACTATTTTTCCAGTTGTTATTGTTCATTTTAATCAAATGAATACTGAAAACATCTGTTATCATCTCATCAAATTTTTTCCATGGTTTATTTTGTAATAGTTGTAAATATTGTTTACATTCATCTCTTGACAGTTTACAATTTTTTTTGTCATTACCATCTCTAACCATATAATATTCACATACATGCTGAATTGTTTTTCCCAATTTATTCCAATCATGAGCATCTAAAAGATCATCATTCTCAATGATTGTTTCAGTGTGGAATTTTTTGAGATTCAAATTTACAAGCTCTTTTGGTTCATTTGTATCTGGATCGATTGTTCTGATTATTTCTGCTCTAGCTCTCGACCAATCTGCAACCAAATTTTCACGGCATGCATTCAAAAATTCAATTAACCCAAGTCTTTTTCTATTTAATGCCGTCTTAATTTCGTCATGACTTGATTCAATACCATTACTTGTCGATGGATAACATATCCCTTCAACATAACCTTCATACCAGCCATTATTTTTGTATACCCATTCAGAAAAAAAATAATCAATAAATTCGTTAATTGATTGACTTTTTTTTTCTTGCCATTTTTTTTTTGAATAATTGTGTTGCAGATAAGGTTCGCGCGGAGCAAAACTACAGCACTATCTGAATTTCGGCAAGCCGACTTTAAAATATTAATCTGCATACTTGAAAACCTAGAAAACGTCAGAATTAAATGTCAAATTAGTTTACTTGAATTTTTAAATTTTAATCTAATAAAGAGTTAGAAATTTTTAAATGTTCTGCAGTTTTTGCTTTGGATTTTGACCATTCGTACAATTTTACATAATAAAAAATTATGATTATTCAAAAATTAGTTTCAAACTCATTTTATTCAATTTTTTTTTGGCTTTAAATTCAATAAATAAAAAAAGTGGTCCCAACATTTTGTTCAGAATTTTCTCTAGTTTCAGAATCTGTATAAAAAAGTAGGGGTCGGGGGGTAAACCGCGGACTAGATACAAAAATAGTGAAAAAATACCATTTTTTTACCATTTTTTGCCAAAATATCGATCTATTGGTAAAATAATATATTAAATTAATACACCATTTTGTTGATGAGACTATTTGCTTTCAGAATATATATATATTAATAAGGTTATGTCTTTTAGAACATGAGATATTTTAGCTCAAAGGTAACTAACTTTTGTTTTTTTTTCGATCTTTGAGGGGGTGGGGTCAAAAAAAAAATTTTTTGACCCCACCTAAAAAACCGTTTTTCAAGGTTTTCAAGTATGCAGATTAATATTTTAAAGTCGGTTTGCCGAAATTCAGATAGTGCTGTAGTTTTGCTCCGCGCGAACCTTACAAATAAATCTTCACGAAATAATTTTTGAATAGTTTTGATATCTAGTCTAATTTCTTTTTTGATTGGAAGCACAAAATGATTCAATCTCTTATCTAAATTTCTGATCCAACAATTTACACGCTTTGACGTTTCAAATACTTTTACGAATCCGATTGTTATTGCGTCAGCACTGTCTGCTACCAAAATTGAAGGACTAATTGTTTGATCAAATACCCTGAAACAAATTGATTTTAAGGCTCTGAAAAAAAATGCAAAATCGAAATTATTTTCAGATGAACATAAAGCTAAACCAAATGGATGAAAATTTTTGTTTTTGTCAGTTGTACCACCTGTTAAAGCAGGAAAACCACCATAAGTTAATTTGTAAGTTGAGTCTGACAATATATATTTTCAATTAATAATTAACTATTTAATGAATATATTGTCATTTTATTAAAATTGTGTCTAAAGTACTATAATAGTTGCGATTTAATTAAATTAGTGGAAAAAGTATTAAATGTGTGAAAAATTATTAAAATTGTGGATGTTTTATTAAAATTGTGGTATTTTTTACTATTTTTGTGGTATTAGTTTATTACGGTCAATTTTTTAATGACTTGAGATATTAGGCAGACGATTCGTTAGTTATAGCTTTTGGGTGACCGGGACGACGCTTTTTTTCAAATGAAATGTTCATTTCGATCTTATTAAAGTTACAAATTTCTAAAAAGATAAAATTAATTTTCTCTTAACAAATAATTATCTAATTAAGAAAAAAAATATATGTTGCCTTTTTTTAATATATCAAAAACATTTGGTAGAGTCTGGCATGAGGGGCTTGTGTAAAAAATGATCAAAATGCAATTGCCTAAGTACCTAATTTCTTGGACCAGATCTTTTCTAAACTCAAGATCGTTTTGTGTAAATGTGAATGGACAAAATAGCAATGATTTCCCAATCAAAGCAGAAATGAAGATTTCAATTGAAAAATCTTGTTATATGGTATTCACAAAATCAGCAAGAGAAGAGCTTAATCTTGATTTGAAAATATATGAGGACAATTTAAAGCGACAGGACGAAATCAAATTCTTAGGCATCCGATTTGACTCACGGCTAACCTTTAGTCCATTGATTGATGAATTAAAAGAGCGTTGCAACTCCAATAAAAACTGGTGCATTAAATAATAGATTCTATGACAAGGAGTCTATGACAAGGTAGAAAAAAGTTTTTTCTCTGAAAGCTAAACCGAAATAACTTTTGTGTCTATTTTCTGCCTTTAAAAAAACGATTTTTTTTTCTTTTTACATTTCATTTATTTAACTATATTTTTTAAGTCTTATTTTATTTTTTAACTTTTATTTTAATCATTTTATTTTGATTTAATTTAATTTTTTATTTTTCTCTGAAGGAGCTAACGCTCGATACAGATTTATAAATAAATAAATAATAACAATAGCGTGATAACACTTGATAGATTTTGCTTTTTCATCTGGTTTTCTCTATGGTATTTACTTAACGATATATTATTTGGTATTTCTTCTAAAAAATACATTTTTTTCAAATTGTTTATTTGGTAAAAAAAGTAATCTAATATTTAAAGACCAGAAAATAAATGAGAATCAAAATTTCGATTATGACTTTGAAACTGGTTTTATCTTAATCAATTTTTTGTTTGTATTTTCAAGTTTAATTGTATCATTTTATTCAATTTGTTGCGGATAAATAAAAAATGAATATGTTTTAATTATATTTGACACTATTTATTAATTATGTTATTGTTAATTAAAAATAACCCTATTTTCAGTATTTTTGTTTTCTAAACAATATTTATTGTTTTTTATATATATTATAAATAAATAAATAAAATAAATTATACGCGGATATATTTATGGGGTTCAAATTATAAAAACTTGTAAGTAATGAAGAAGCACAAAATGATGTGTAAGTTCCTTCCAAAAAATAATTTATTGAAGAAGCATATTTTCAAACCAAACATTCAATCTTAAACAAAATTTTTAACTTTGCAAATTTTTATAAAAATTTTACAATAATGCACAATACTTGGATTGAGTCTAACATGTTTGGCTACTAATGAAAATATGTTTCTGCATCAAATATTTAATTTAAAAAGTTTTAGAAAATAATATAACTTAACTATGAATTTTTTTATCCAATTTTTTGTAATTGAAAAAAATTATTATTTTAAAAAAAATCATTTGAATTATCTTTATTCAATACTAATTACAATTTGCTTAAAAAAAATTAACAAATCTATTTAACAAACATAAATTTAATTTAAAAAAAAATATTACTAATGCTGTGTTCTAATATCTTGTTGAGGTTGATTCTGCTGTTGTTGACTAATTCCATGAGGTCTTTGCGGCATCTGAGAAGTTTGCGGGGGTTGTTCACCATTTGCACTGCTTAATCTGGGCTTGCCTATTTTTCCTATAATTTCTTTGATTTTATCCTTCTCATCAAATGTCTTCCATATGTCATATAAAAACATAATGTGCCTCACAACTTCAAAAAGCTTTTCCATATCAACATTAAGCTCACTAAACCAATGCTTGGCATCTTTTTTTAAGTGAACACAAGCTATGTGCAAACAGCCTAGAGCGATTAATGAAGGGGGATACATTAGACACAGGTCTGTTCTCAGTGAATCATTGCAAACTCTCCATGCCTGCTGCAATAAACTCTGGTCATCAGGACTCAAATCGTTAACAAATTGAACTAAAGGTCTATAGGGATGGTACAAAATTAAACAACAATCCTTTTTTTTAAACAAAATTTAATTTGAATACTGTTTTTTTAATAATAAACTTACCATCACTTCCAAAAGATAAAATTCACATTCCCAAATATGTCCTATTTTGTACGGATATTCCTGAGAAAACAAATGAGAATATTTTGTTTTAACTAAAAAAAAATTATGATTCATATTTTAGTTTTTGTGAATTTGTGTTACCTAAATTAGCAGTCACAGTAGCAAATCTATGCTGAGATGGTAGACCAAATTCCTAGAATAAAATTTAAAAATAGGAAAGAAAATAATTTCTATAGTACTTCCACTTTGGTTGCCAAAAAAAGACATGTTGGCGCAAGTAAAAACGGATCTATACACTTCAATGAATATTTAGAGTAAAAACGGCGCAAATAAACTGTTGCAGTTGCGATAACTTGCTGTCTTAAACGTAGATTCTCACCCAAGGCTTGTATGAAATTGGCAAAAAAAATCATTAGTTTGTAATATTCGTCTTCTTTTAGGTTAAATGCTTGCAAGTCTTTTATTCGATGAAGCATTATTTCTTGAGGATCTAATAGCCATTGTTGGTAATGAGAGCTCTTCCAAAAATTACCAGACATTTTTGGCAAAAATGATTTTTTTAATTAAAATAATTTTTGAACTTAATAAAATATTCTCAACCAATATAGTATTGAATTTATGTTAAGCTTTTTTTGATTTTAATATCTTAAAATTTAATAGATATTTTCTTCAAAAAAAAACTATAATAAAATTTACTAGAAAAATTATTAAAATTAATTAATAATCTAAATATTTTGCTTTGATAAAAAAAAAATTGAGAAAATTTAAGAACATTTAAGTTTTATATATATTTTTTTTTGAAAATTTTAATATTTTGATTTTTAAAAAATATTTCGACATAATTTCAAAAAATTTTTAATTTATTATATAGTTTGGTATATTTTTTTTTTAACCTTGTTCGCTCCTTGTGGAGCATAGGGGGGAGCTCATCTCCTTTCCCAGTACCTTTTTGAGCGAAGGCTCCGATTTGACACAGAGGTGACTGCATCGGGTTGATCATCTAAGCCGTAATAATCAAAATCCCCAGTCGAAACTGGTCCCCCATTTTTTAATGAAAGGGGTTTAAAACATGCGCCCCGTACTACAGAGACATTCATAAGATTTTCTCTCCCCTTGCGGGGATCGAACCTTCGACCCTCTTTAAAAAGATTTATGATTTAAAAAAAATTAAAATAACAAAATTTTGAATAACTTTTCATATGCTTCAAATTCGGACCTTTGTATTTTTTTTGATAATTTTACCAATGTATATGAAGTTAGTTCTCAAATTCGATATAAAACCTCTATTTTTAAGCATACTACTGTAACATAGCCTGTTTAATTTTAAGAAGCAAAAGCAAAATACTAGATATTTCATTCATAATAATATCTTAAATTAATTTAAATAAATTATTTTGAATTTAAAAAATTTTGAAAATTTGAAAATAAAAACTTTAATATCTTCTTTTTGTTAAATCAATTTAAATTTTATTGATGCTTTATTTTTGTCTTTTATTTATATCAGTAAAATTATCTTAAGTAAAAAAGATGCAACAAACTTTGTTACACTATGTTGCAGTATTTTTTTGTATGTATTTTATTTTAGTAAATTTTGATTTATCAAAAAAGGATGAATTTTTGTTCTTTTTGTTTCTGAGATTCACAATACCTATTTTCTTTGGTCACTGTAAAGCAGCTACCATAAACGGGTACCTTAGTAAATGGTATCCGCAAGCCCGCTTGCTGTAGCTTATTATTATTATATTAAATATAAAAAGATGTTTCAAAAATTTTAAAAATAATTCGGTCTTAATACTAGAAAGTTCGAATTACAAAAACTTCAAATTAAAATTTAATAAAATTAAATAGAAATAATCTAAAAAATAAAAATGTTTTTAAGCATTACAAGTTTATTTTCAGTTTTTTTTTAGTAATTTATTTGAGATAATATTTAAGTTTAAATTTTCAATAAAAGGACTTAAAAACTCCTCGGGCTTACTAGTGTCAAAGAAATCAGAAGCAGAAATCTAAAAAAAGTAGTGTACATGTTAAAAATGGGAAATTTTTTTATATTGATATTTTTTTGGGGCTATTCATAAGAAAATTATCGTCAACCGAAATAGAAAGTTTTTTGGTATTTTCCAATTAAGAAATATAATTTAAGCAAACCCAAAAATATCTAACTTTTCAATTTCATTTCAGTTATCATTAATAAAAAATTTAATATAATTTTTTAACAAGAATGGCTAAATTTCATCATATATTAAATTTATCAATTTAATATGTTATAATAGACCTTGAAGATAAGTGTTAAAATCATACTAAATAAACATTCATCAAAAAAAAAGGAGTGAAATGTTTAAAAGTATTAAAAATACATATTTTTAAGAAAAATTTAAATATTTGATTTGTTAGATAATATTTTAAGCCAACTTAAGAAAATTTAAATAAAACATCGTATAAAAGGTTACACAAAAAATAGTCAATCAAAAAATTAAAATAAGAAATAAAAAATGATAACAAAAGCTGCAATTTGTGTTTTATTGATTGCATTGTCTGTTTCAGGACAATACAATAACTGTCCAAATGGATATTCACC
>VANL01001404.1:0-13772 GCA_006352455.1 Brachionus sp. 'Tiscar' | reverse complement strand
AAAATTGATTTAAAATTAAAAAACTAGTGTTTGGTACTGTACTAAAAATTAGAATGTAACGATAGTTTTACAATTTTTTTAGTCACGTTGAAACAAATCATAAAAAACAACTCTTAACTATTTTGAGCCGAACCTTTTCTTCTCTAAATTCTTTTTTTTCAAATTTTTTTTTCATTTTTATAAAAATGCAATCGGATCAGAGTTTTAATGAAGATGATGATGTTGTCATTGAATCACCAACTTCTCCGAATAAATCAGCAAGATCCACTAGAACTCGATTCACTCTGAAGTTTAAAGCAAAAGTCCTTGATTATTATCACAGCGTTAAAAGTCAAAAGAAGACGGCCAAACTGTTTGATATCCATCGAGAAAACATAATAAAATGGTTAAAAATTGAACCTAAAATTCGAGCTGCTTTGCTTAAAACTCAAAGATGTAACGTCCCATGGCAAAGACAGATCTTACTATCCGGTTATGGAAGATCACTTATATACATGGATTAGAACGACCAGAGACAAAGGTATTTGTTTAAGCATGAACGCAATCAGGATGAAAGCTATGGAGCTGTACCGTTAATGTTATCTCAATACTTTTGAATCAAACAGAGAGTTCAAAGCATCTGCCGGGTGGTGCACAAATTTTCTATCTAGGAAAAAATTAGTTACCCGGCGAATTACGACAAAAGGTCGAGACTTCCCTACAAACACCCTCTCAATCCTTAGACAATTTTTTACAGATTGTCAAAATATCGTTAATGCTCCAAATTTCTCGCCCGAAAAAATCTTTAACATGGATGAAACATGCATCTATCTTCAAATTACACAATTTGAAGTTAAAGGAGCCAAGCGTGTTAAAGCTAATACAACAGGCTCAGAGAGGACTCGGTTGTCAGCTTTATTTACAGCCTCAGCTAAACCCGAGAAGTTACCGGTAATGATTTTAGTACCAAGAAAAGAACAACTAAAAGACTTTATTCCCCCGAAAACACGGTTATCGTTTATAAAACAGGAGCAACGTTCAACGAAGAAACTATTATTGAACATAAAAATAGAATATTGACGAGTTACATAATATCAGTGATGTCACATTGTTGCTCGATAGTGCAAAATGCCATCAAACCCGTAAAGTTTAAGATGAGTACAATGGAGCAAACATTAATTTGATGTTCATACCTCCCCGAATGACCAATTTGGTTCAGCCCGCAGACGTCTCATGGCTTGCTTCCATTAAAAATGAGTACCATAAAAAATGGAATGAGTGGTTTTTACACACAGACAAAACATTTACACGTTTTGGTAATATGAAGTCTCCCGGGTACGCTACTTGTATTCAGTGGATCTCAAAAATTTGGGAAAATTTTGATCTTCAACTAATCCAGAATAGTTTTCATCACTGTGGGATTCTATCACAGTTTAATCTTCACAAAACTTTAGAATTTGTTCTAAAGAACAACACAATAATAAACGATTATATTGATAACCTATACGAAGCCGGTGAAATCGACGTCTTTAGTACTGAACATAATGAGGTATTCGATATCCCTGCCGACACTAGTTCAGATCAAATTAGTATCGATGACAATACTCCGTCTTTTACCAGTAACCCTACAGTGGTAGAAAATCAAATTTTAAACGTCGATCATTCTATGATGAACAATAATTTAAACTCAAGTCTTGGTCTTGGCTCCTCTAGTTCAACTCAAACTAACCAGGCTGCTTTGCATATTAGTCAAGGATTAAACTTGAATCATCAAAATCAAAATATAGAAAATAGCCTTCAAGGCTTTAGTGCTCCATCTCCTCCATAGTATTTAACTTATCATACCTTACAGACTGTTCAGGCTAAGCCTCCATTAGTCGATTATAACAACAATATTCAATCTGGGGATAACTATAATTTTTATCAACCAAATCAATACTTTGCTCAAAATTTTGACAATAGAACACACTCACATTTACGCTTAGTTTACAATAACATGTATCAACCAAGCTCTCTCTGGAACGAGAGTACTCCAAATTATGTGCAGTTTCCACAACCTAATCAAACGCATGTTATGTTTCAACCTAGCCCGACTCAGGTAATTTTAAACGAGGAAACCCCAAGGACAACGCGTCAAACAACTAAATCAAGGAATAATAATTCAGCTGCTATTCACACCCCACAAGCTGCTCCTAAAAGACCACGTGGGAGACCAAGAAAGAATGTAAACAAAGAAAACATTAATTGACTATATAATTAATTAATTTCGATCTTTTTTCTAATTTTTAGTACAGTACCAAACACTAGTTTTTTAATTTTAAATCAATTTTAAATCAATTTTAAATCGACACAAATCTTCTTTTTTTTTTTTAATTTTAAGAGACGTACCAATAATTAAAATAAAGAAAAATATTTTTCTAAATAGAATTTTTTTTTTAATTTTAAGAGACGTACCAAAAGTCAAACCTCTAGTTTTAGACCATGTAATAAAAATTGAATATTCGATTTAAACACAGTGTTTATTTTAGATTTTTGGGTTTAGTTACAAGTAACTAAATGAGAGTAAGTTATAACATGGGCGAGATGGTACTTGTTACATGTAACAACTTAAAAAATCCGATTTAGTTACAAGTACTAAGTTTCGAGAATTTACCGTAATTGATAAAATAAAAATTAATGAACTTATGTTTTTTTAATTGACGACTTATTTATTGAAGTTTTTTTTTTTAAATTAATTGATTTTTGAAAAATTAATTGACGGAAAATCATAATGCTTTTTAAAAAAAGGGGTCTTAGAGGGGTACTTATTTGCAAGGATACACGGTAAGTTAAATATTCATTTTAATTTGATCATTGACTTAAATTTTCTATTCTTTTATATGTTTAATTTACAATTTAATTTAATAAAAATATGAAAAAACTATGTGGAAAAAACTAGTATGAAATTTACTTCATTCAAGTCAAGTCATTTGATCAGACTTTAAATCTTATTTTTCAAAAAAAAAGCCTTTTGACTTGACTTTGACTTTATGACTTTTAGACAAACAATCATATTTATTTTAAAAATAAAATAAAATGGATTAGAAATTGAAAGAAATGGTTTAAATGCAGACTTGTTTTTATGTCACAGTTTTAAGTCTAAGTCAAGTTAAAAGGCTTTTTTTTTTAAAATAAAATTTAAAGTCTGATCAAATGACTTGACTTGAATGAAGTAAATTTCATTACATAGTTTTTTCATATTTTTATTAAATTAAATTGTAAATTAAACATATAAAAGAATAGAAAATTTAAGTTAATGATTGGAAATAAGTTTTTATTTTAGGAAAAAAAGATTTATTTCTGTCTTTTAAATATTCTGCTTTTTATGTTACAGACTTTTATGAAACTAATGCAACATTTACATTTTTGTCAAAAATAGCTGGTTCTTTGAGTTTATTTTACATTTTTGCATAAATTTATTTTATTTAAATATTAATGAAAAATTTAAAATTTTTATTTTAATAAAGTGAAAATTTTGAAAAAAATATTTTACATTTTTAAAAATCTTGATTAAAAAATTTGATCCAAAAATTAAAAAAGCAATTATATTTAATTGCGCATTCAAAATATTTTTGATAAAAATTTGAACAAATTTTTTTTATTTTCAAGAAAATTTTTTTCGCATAGAGAAGTTGATGGTAAAAGGCAATTGAAATTAATTTTTTCTATTAATCACTTCTTTTCTTAATGTTTCAGCCAAAGCTTTTCTAGCCTCAATTTTCTTTCGTTCTTCATCAGAACTAGAACTATGATTGATTTCGGTTGGATCGGCCCCAGATAAGACACTTCGGGCCGCTCTAGACGACATTGGCCTATCACCTGTTCTCCTCGACTCTTTTACCAACTCATCAATTTGTTTTTGTCTTTCAACCCGCTTTTTTTCGGTCAAAATATCTCTTTGTTTTCTCATAAATTCGGCTCTTCGCTCAATTTCACTCTGACTTAAATTTCCACCCGATTTCTAAGTTATCTAAATAATCACATATTTAAATTAAACTCATGTCAGCTTACCTCCAATACTGTCTGAGCTATGTCATGTACAAGTTTAGATTTATCATCACTTTTTCTTTCCTCAATATTCATGTGCCTGAACTGATCTTCAACTTGGTTTTTCCTGGCTGAGACCGGCCGATCAATGGTCGGATTTTTCAAGTTCTCTTTCAAAATTTTTCTATTCAAATATTCCTGTTGATCGAGCTCATCGCTCAGCGCCTCCACTAACTCTTTTTGCTTGGCCAACTTTTTGGCTGTCTCATAGTCCTGTTGCTCCCTGTCATTCTGAGCAGAACTTTTGCCCTTTCCTCGACTCTTCATAAGACTATCATATTCGTCAGCTGATTTTTTTATCACCAATTGCATAATCTCATCTTCATCATCGTTTTTTGCCTCACCATTACCAGATTTAATTATACCCAACTGATACTGCAATAAAACCAATGCTTGCAGTTCCAATTCGATATTTTTGCGCACCATCAAAGACTTGAACATTCTAAAATTTTCAGCTGACCAAATTTGCTCAAACAATTCCTATAAATAAATGAATAAGATGAATAAAATTTTTTATTTAAAAATTAAAAGATAAATTTATTAATTTAATATTAAGTACCAGATATGCTGAATTTTCGTTAAGCGAATTGCTGCGTTTAGAAGCTCTGAGAAATTGGTTGTATGAAACACCTATGTCATGCAAAAAAGTGCTAATCAAAGTGTCGACAAGATCTTTGTATTTCAAGTGCATGTCTATGTATTCTGTGGGAACTTTTTCCAAATTTTCATCACTATCATCATCCATCAATGCTCCTCCGGACCAAGTGTCATTTGGACTGAATACTTAAGAAATATATTGAAGAAAAAAATAGAAAAAAAAATTTTTTTTTTTTCAAATTTTTATTTATATTACTTGAGCAATTTGTTTCGAGAAAGTGCTGAACAGGAATAGACCATATTTGACTGGACAAAAAGCCGAGAATGGTGTCAAAGAGCCATTCGTCGTCTTCATCGCTGCTATCTTTAATTTTACCTTTGGATTTTGAATTCATTTTAAATTCTTATGAAATAAATTGATTTTGTTTAAAAGCTAAAGTTAGCTATTATATAATTATGATGAAATTATTTAACATAAATGACGGTCGAGCCTTGGCAACATAGCCTAGTAAATAATTGTGTAAGACATTTTTATTTTTGCTTTTATTTAGATTATTGATTTAAATTATGTAATTTTTGTTTATAGATATTTTATTTGATTGAACTGTTTAAGGAAGCTAATTTTTTTTTTTGATGAAAAAACAATAAAAATTTGTTAAATTTCTCCTTCAGAAATAATTATTCTTTTTTTTTTCAATTATATTTCATTTTTTTATTTGTCTCAAATGATTTTTTTTACTTTTACTTTTGCTTTTATTTTTGGTTACAAAAATAATGGGTCATGTCCAGAATGTGATCATTTTGATCACCAAAATATTAAGTGTACTCTTTGTGATCCAAAATTGAACACCAAAATTTTTTTTTTGATCACATGAAATTTTTTTCATTCTAGAAACTTTAAAATTATGTTAATATTGAATGAAATAAAAAATACAAAAAAAAGGGAGGTATTTAATCGATCTCTAAAATTACTTAATCGATCACTAATGTTTTTCTATCTCTTATTTTATTTATAATTGACCTTAACTATTTATTTATTAATCTGTCTCCTAAATTAAATAAAACAGCAACTAATTTTACTTAAAGTATCTCTAATTTTTATTTATTAAATTGATTTAAAAAAAAAAGAATTTTAAAAAATTTCAAATAATTTCAAATAATATAATATCTTATAAGTTTTTTCTTGGTCTACCTCTACCTCTCTTTAGTGTACCTTCTACTTTCTTACTTATATCACTGCTGGTTGATGCTTGCACTACTTTTTCAGCTTCCTTATCAATTGTTTTTTTGTTCTTTTTTGTTGGTATAACTGTTTCTTGTGGAGTTTCTTCCTCTACTTCTGTTATCTTTCGCTTTAGAACTTTGATTGAGCGTTCGAAAACTCTCTATTCTTTATCTGCTTCTGATTGGTACTCAAGCGCCTTTTTAGACTTACACGGTCTACCTCTTCTAGGTTTTTGACCAATTTTTTGTCCTTTTCTCTTAGCTAGGTTGCATCGATAATCAACTCTTAAACCGGTCTCAGTTTCAATACTTTTCAGAGAAGACCAAATCTTTTCATTATCTAACCAGTCTTTGGTAAAACTCTGCAAATTTAGCACAATTTAAATTTGAAAAAATTTGGCTGTAGTACATTTTGCAGAGATTTTGCACACTATTAATGCAACTAAGTAAGTAGAACTATGTTGCATTTACAGAAATTGCAAAAACTAGTGAAGAAATCGAATTAGTTTTTTGCACATAAATTTAAACTTGAAAAATTAAAAAATTTGAAAAGACAATTGAATATTCAATTTATTCAAATAAAATTTTGATTTAAGTTAAATTTGAATTTAAATTTGATTTATTTATACTTTTGAAATAAAAATCGAAAACCACCTGTTTTTAAATTAAAATTCGAACTTAACTTAAATTTGAAAAGCAATTTGAACTTAGATGAAAATCAACTGAAAAATTAAAAATATTAAAATTTGAATAAAATATTTAAAAAATTTATCATTTAATTATTTATTTTAAAATTCAAGAAATCTTTGTTCTTAACACTATAGAAAGCCCGACTAATTAACTAAAGTTTCAAATTAAAGTTTAAAGAGGAATAAATAAAATTTATTTAAAAAATGAGAAAAAAATTTAAGTTTTACACTAAAGTTTTTAGTTAAACCTTCAGAGCGCGAGACCAAATTTAGTCCCACTATGGTAGCTTTGACATATTATTCAAGTTTAAAATATTTAAAAGAAGGTTTAAAAGACCCTTCAGTGTTAAAGATTTTTTTTTGTTTTGTATGTTTTATAAGTGCATAGCTTATGATTTATTACCGTATTCCCTCGTTCGATATTGCAGCCTCACAACCAGAATTACAACTTTGCCGCAGACAACAAATTCCATCTCGCCCATGTTAAAACATTCTTAACATACACCGCATGCGTCAAAGATGTATTTCGAGTCTTGGATCACGTTATAAGTAAAGTTTTTTAAGAGCAACTTATTTTTATGTCAGGACAAAATAATATTAGAAAAATTTTGATGACTTAACAAAATCTGACATTGATATTGGTATCCAAATAGAATCAAAATTCAATTTATTTTTTTGAATATTTTTAAATTCAAATTTTCCTATAAATTTTTTTATTGTTCAACTTTTTATTTTTTTCAATTAATAAATCAAATATTCATTATATTCAATTTTTGATTCAAAATTTTTCTTTTTTTAAATTTTAGTTTAAATGTTTTTAAGATTCAATTTTTAAATTTTAAATAAAAATGAAATAATATTTAAGTATATTTTTCAAATTTATTAATATTTAAAAATTATATTTGAAGCTGATTTTCATTCGAAAAGCAACTTATTCAAATATCGGTTCGAATATGTATTTTCGATTTCATCACTACTTATTGCAGATTGATGATGTGCGTCTAAACTTAACTGCAGAAAATTTTGATTGACGAATTTATGGTCTTGATTTAATTTAAATATTTCAGCTAAGTGTAAAATCGAATTATCATATAATTTATATCAATTTGAAGGAGAAAATAAGTTTTATCAAAAATCATTTTTTAAATTTTTCAAAAAAAAAAAAATTTTTATTCATGTCTTACTAAATAAATATATGAAAAAAACTAGTGGGTCAAAATTTTTAAAAAATAAAAAAAAATTGATTCACTTAAACATTGTTGTAAAATAAACTTAGAAAATTTTTTTATTTAAAATCTCTATCACAAAGATCAGAAGAAGTGGAATCATTTTAAAAATTCAATCAAAAAAAATAAGTGAAATAAATTTTTTTTTAGAACTATTGAAATTATTTTTCGGATTAGAGATTTTTATATATCAGTATTTTCAAACACCTTGTCACATATTTAACATGACCGAAATTTTTTAAAATTTCTAGAAATAATTTTGAATTTTTCTGATAATTAAAGACACATTATAAGCTGTTTCTTAGCAATATTCATGACCCCATAATAAAAACCGGAATAAATCTAATGCAATTTAAATAAAGATTTGCTTGGTAAATTTTCATTTTATTAAAATTAGTATTGAAGTTTAAAAAAAATCATTTTAATTCTCGATAAAATTTTTAGAATTGTCCATTGATTTTTAAAATGACTGAATATCAGGTGATTACACAAAGCTATGTGAACTTGACCACAGTGTCGGAAGGAAGAGAGTTTGGAGTGGAAAAAAAATATCCCAAGGACATTAAAATTGTCGACTTGAAAAACAAATTAGAAATGATGACTGGTTTTGTTGCTTCTGGGATGTCCTTGCGTCTTTTGAACAGAGAAAAACAATTTGTTTGCCAAATGAATGAAGATGATCGCATGTTGGGTTATTATCCATGCGAAGATGGCTATTTTGTTGAAGTAAAAGGATCGACAACAGTCATGGGAGTTCCAATCGGAGAAATAGATCCATCAGTCAAAAAATTTGAATTAACTGACGAAGAATACGCGAAAAAGCGAGGAACAGTCAAAGAATTTAAGCAAAAAATGAAACTTGGTCAATACTCGGATCAGTATTCGGATGTTCTGGCTCAGAAGGAAAAACAGGCTAAAGAAAAACTTGAAAACGAAAAGAAACTAATTGATGGTTTAGCAGTTGGATCTAGATGCAAAGTATCGGTGGCTGGACATCCAACAAGGCTTGGAACTGTGATGTATACTGGTGAATTAAGCGGTAAGCCGGGTTATTTTGTTGGCGTAAAATATGATGAGCCTATGGGCAAAAATGATGGCTCTGTGAATGGTAAAAGATATTTTGAGTGTGCGCCAAATTATGGCGGATTTGTTAAACCCGAAAATGTGGAAGTTGGAGATTTTCCAGAAGAAGATTTAGATGAGTTGTAATTTTTTTATTTTTTTTAGTTTGGTTTAAAATCGATCAAATTTTTTTTAAACTTTTTTTAAAATAAAATTCATTTCCAAAAGGGCATTAAAAAATTCTACATCTTTCTAAGATCTTGGAATGAAAAATAAAATAAAATTTTTTTTTTAAATTACAAAAAAATCTCCGGTTGTTTCCAAATTTTACAACTAGATTATTTTTAATTGATTTTTGTGCGGAGCAGCAAGATGAAAATTTCTTTTTTCACTGCAGTTTTAAATTGAGTATTTATTTGAAAAAAGTAAAAATTTATATTTTTGAAAATATTAGATAAAAAAATCAACACTAAACATTTATTTAATAGTTGGTCTTATTTTTTCATCAAATTTATTACCAGGTACAAAATCATTTGCTAGAAAAGTATGATGAAAATTATTAATCATAAAATATTGTGTTAAAATTTTTTTTTCTATTTTTGAGTATTGTGAATTTGAAGAACAAAAATAATAAAAATTTTTCCTTTTTTGATTTATCAAAATTTATTAAAAAAAAATATATATATAAAAAAATACTGCAACTTTTTGCAACATACTTTTTGACATCTTTTTTGGCTAAAAAAAATTTTTTAAATAAAAAACAAAAAATTAGATTTAAATTGATTATTGATTTTGTGTAGCCTAAAAAAAAGATTTTTATTATGGATAAAAAAATGATGCACAATGTATTTTTCCCCTTGATGAAGTATTCTTTTTTTTATATTTTTTTCAAAAATAAATTTTAATCAATCAAAAAAGGGATAATTTTGTGTTTTTTTATTGCTCTTTATCAAAGTTTTCACTTCAGTACCGTGTTCATGGTTAAAATATTCAACACCTTGGGCTTTTACCATCTGTTGAACTCTTATTTGATCCAAATGACCCTTGGGTTTTTCAACAATTTTGGAGATACACCTAACAACTTGGCTTTTTCGTTTTGCTATTTTGCCAAAGATTTTTTGGTAATGTTGTTTAATGCCAAAAAATAAAAAAAGTAATTTTCGTTTTTGTACTAATTGGAAGTCTATGGTTTTATTATTTATTGGCTAAAAAGCTTTTTGTTACATATACATAAAAGAGTAGCTATGAGTTAATACTTGACAGAGTGGATGAAGATAGAAAGTGGTCTTGTTCAATTCTTGCATTAATTCATAAAACATTCAAATCAATGGATGTCAAAATGCTCAGTTAAATTTGGAATGTGCTTTACAAGTGTGGTGTCCTTACAATAGCAAGGATATCAAGTGTCTATAAATGGTAAAAAGAAAGGCTTCGAAATCAATACATCATCTCAGCCACGTGACACACGAGGAGAGTTTAAGAAAATACAGTGTTATTAGTTCAAGTCAAAATTTTTTTTAATACGAGAGAAAAAAAAATCTGAAAAAGCTTGTTCTACTAAGAAAATTAAAATATTTAAACAAATCATACTTTCATACACAAGTTAAAAAAATTTTTTTTTTCTATTTAATAAATATTTTCAAGACAATTTTTGTCTCTTCTAATTTGAAATTTTTGGTTAGATTTTATACTTTTTAAAATTTTAATTTTAATATTTTTAAAATCTTAAGCTCGTGTTTTTAAATTTCCAATGCAAACAAACGAAACCAGAAGATTTCACCCTTACGCTCAGAGTCGGATAAACCCGAGTTCTAGCGCGTCCATGGGACGAATTGTATCACGACCTGCTTCCATTAATACACAAAATTATGATCATGATTCCTATTTAAATTCAGTTAAAATTAATCAAAGTAATTAATAATTTTTTTGAGCTAAATGAATTTAAATTTTGGTTTAAAGGGGTTGTTTATCCAACTTTGATGAAGTCAAATCAAGAACGCAAGACAGCCCTAAAAGACAGGACTAATACTTTAAATAATCAAGCTAAATCAAATGCTCGTAAACATGAGACGGATCAAAATGATCCAAATAGTTTAAAAATTTGGTCTGTCACAACTAAATCGTTGCTAGTTTTCGCAAACAGATTTGATGTGATTGAAAAAAATTGCTTAAACAAAAAAATAAGTGAAAATAACTTGCCTGGTTCTCATATTTTCGAAATAATAGGTTTATATTAAATTAAAATATTTATGAGTGAAAATTTTATTTTTAAAATTTTTCAAAGGTCAATTGGACAGTACAGTAAGCAAAGACGAGAGAAAAGGAGCTAAAGAATTTTCGCTTAAAGACACGCAAGGAAGGATACACTGTGTTTTTTATGAAATAGACCGCGAGTTAAACAAACTTGTAAGAGATAGTTGGATTCGATGCGTGGGGAAGTACAATTTAAAAAGCGGTCTTTTTCATTGCTTGTCTGTACGTTTGGTAATAAATGAAAATGAATTGTTAGGCTTTGGCTTTCAAGTTAATCAAACTAATGCATATGTAAAGAACAAGTTCTTTAAACCATAGATATTTTTCATATTCTTGTAAAATTGCGCTTTAAATGTTAAAAGTTTTTTTTTAAATTGTAAAAATACCTTGCTAACTAATATTGTTTTTCTACCGTTTAATTTAATTTATTAATCAAAATATCAAGTTAAGTAATGAAAATAATCAATAACTTATTTATTATTAAAACATTCAAATTAATAAATAATAATTAAAATCGAATTTTATTTTTTACTTTAATTTTTTGGTATCCTACCGAGTATTCAAAAAGTAATCGCCTTTTTTGTTTTAAATTGAAAAAAAACATGTTCCTCAAATCAAAGGATATTGAAATTTTATACAAAAGAAACTTAGCTACGAATGTATAAAAATTAATTTTTAGCTAACTTTAATTTTACTTAATTAATAAATTTAAATGACATTGCCTGTGATTTTTGCATAAAAATTTCCCCGTCACAATGCCTTATTGAAAATTTAGTTTTAAAAATGGTTTAATTTTTTGTGTTTGAATTAAAAAATGTATCCAATGTTGAAATAACATAGTGTTACGGGCCTATAATTTATGTCTCTATGTTTCTTAGGTCCTAACAAGAAATAAAAGAAATTGTTCTTTTTTTTTATATTTATTTAAATAAATGAAAAAAGCCACTTCTAGCCGAAATACAATATATAAGAAAAGAATAAAGAAAAAATAATAAAGAAAAAAACAATAATAATAATAATACAAACTGTTTTCACAGTGTTTTTATACTTGAAATTCGATTCAGTTTACACTGATCAAATTTCAAGTTAAAACTGACTAAACAAAGTTCTTCTTTAAGTTGAAAGTGAATAATTGAAAATATTGTGAAATTCAAAATTAAAAAGAACGAAAATTCTTTTTTTTTTGATAAATCAGTAAATTTTTGATTAATTTATTTAATTACTTAACAGAAATCCTCAAAATGAATCCATAAAGACTCCAAAAGCCTTAATGGCTAAGCGCAAATTTTGCGCTGGTACAAATTACTATACCACAGGAGCTGCTACTACTACAGCTACTACTATTTTATTTTTGTCTTTTATTTATATAAGAAAAATTATTTTAGTTAAAAAAAGTTTTTATGCACTATGTTGCAGTATTTTTTTAAATATTGATTTATCAAAAAAGGAAGAATTTTGAATGTTATTTATTTTTTTGAAATTCACAATACCAATTTATCAAAATAGGAATTTTTATATATAGGCATAATACATTAAACGAACCTCGATTAAAGTATTTAAGATGAACCATAAAATACAAAAAAAAATTTTAGATATCCCACTCGGCACTGCTATCCAAGCTAAAGTCAAACGGTTTCGTCGGCCTCCTCCTCGACTGGCTCTCCGATTTCTTTTCCTACCAAAAACAACGAGTAGTTATCGGCTCCAGCTCTTCAGACTGGTGCCAGGTCACGAGCGGTGTACCTCAGGGATCCGTTCTTGGTCCTCTACTATTCACCCTGTTCATCAACGACATGCCAAACGGAGTACACCACCACTGCAAGCTCTTTGCCGATGACACAAAGATCATTGTCACCATCAAGAACGGCCTCGATATTGCCCAACTACAGTCCGATATAGACCTGCTCGCGACCTGGGCTAACACCTGGCACATGAGTTTTAACGTCGAGAAATGCAAATTCATGGTTTTCAAAAACAAAACTAATCACTTTTGCACTACTTTCAAGCTCATCATGACATCAGCTGAAACCGGTTCCAGACTGACACTTGAAGAGATCAAAACAGAAAAGGACCTCGGCGTATATTTCTCTAGTGACCTGAAATGGAGAGCCCACTGCCAACACTCGGCGGCCAAACCAACTCCATTCTTGGACATCTCCGCCAGGCTTTCCATGCCTGGAATCCTCAATCCTTCAAGTCCTTGTACACTGCTTTTGTCCGATCTCACCTCGAATATGCCACCTCAGTATGGTATCCCCATAGATTTAGCTCGAAATCTCATCGTCCCATATTCCTTCTCGCCAAACGCACAACCAGTCATCATAGCGATTCAAGTTGTTTTGGATTGCTCGCAGGTTGATTCCCTGCTATGACTCAATTTATTATTATTATTATTATTAATTTTTAATTTTTTAAAATAAAAACAAAACTTGGTCTATATCACCAACAAGTTTAATTTTAAATATGAAAATACTTGCAATTTTAACTTGAAATTATTTTTTTATTTGAGACTCAAAAAATATTTAAAACATCGCACTTTTTCTATGTTATTTCAACACAAAAAATTAAACCATATCATCTTTGCGAGGAACGAGTGGTCGTGACGAGCTTTCTAAGCAATGTGAGTGTGCGTATTGAAAATCGAAAGGGGGAGAAT
>VANL01001403.1:0-13778 GCA_006352455.1 Brachionus sp. 'Tiscar' | reverse complement strand
CTGTAATTAATTGATTGATAATTTATTTGTTTAAAAAAAATGCGCATGCGTCTAAACTTTTGTGCAATACTGTATATCAAAATAAACAAAAATACAAAACAATTTATAGTTTTTTCTACTTTTAAAGAAACAATAAGTGATTTTAATAAATCAATTAATAAAAGTTTGATACTTTTTAAATTATTGTTTTCAGTTTAATAAATTTAGTAGATATTAATTAATTAATTGAGAATTTTACAATTGCTCATTTAAAAAAAACAAATCAAATAAAAAAAAAAGAATTTTCTTGTGTTGATAGATTGTGTGAAGGTTGTGAAGATCAAAGTGAAATAGTGAAATATTGAAGTTGAGATTTATGAGTCTGCTTATCTTATTGATTTATTGATTAATAAAAAGTACAATCTGTAAAATTTAAATAATTTAGAAATAGCCTAGTTAGGATGAGATACTCGAGAGATAAAGGGTAAAATTTTTTTTAGACAATTTTTTTTTTTGAGATAGATCTTATCTAATATTTCTCAAAGATCTCATCCTACCTAGGCTAGGAAAAAGAATAGAATTTCTGTATCAGATTGGAGCTTGCTCAAAAAGGTATTGGGAAAGAAGCTGAGTACCTCCCCTGTTATTCGCTTGGATTGAAAAAGATCAAATTATTGTATCATTAATATTATTAAACGATTCTTAATAAATACCTTTAAGTTTTACTTTTAATATTCTATAAGATTTTATTCAAGTTTAAAAAAAACAAAAGAATAAAAATACTCTTATTTAAAAAAGTTAAATAAATATTTATTTTTTCTGATGTTTTTTTTTAAATATTCCCTAGAAGAAAATTAATGATTTTTTAAAAAATTATTATTTTATAGTTTTAACACCAGAAGAATCATTTTAATGAATATTTTCTTGGATAAGAGGAATTTGAATAAATTATGTAAATAATTATTTCCTTAAATGTTTTTTAAAAAAATCAGTCCATATTATAATTAATTTTTTTTTAAATAAAAATCAAATTAATTAACATTCTATAATAAAAATTTCATAAAATAACCAAAAATTTTTGGTTCTAAGACAAAAATAAAATTACTAAAAAAAAAAATCTTAGGGTTCTCAAGTAACGTAATTATCCGAATTTACTGACATGTCATTAATTTTTTTAGTGACATGTCATTATAGAATCTTTTACATGTTATAACAGCGTGTCACTAAAATAGAGTACTCTATTTTAAAGACATGTCACTCAATTCGGATGATTACGTTAATAATAATAAAAACAAGATATGAAATTAAAATATCTCCAGTAAGAATTTTTAGTTAAATTTAAATAAACCAAATAATTTTTATAAAGCTGTTGAATTTCAGTACTCTTAAGACATTTTGAAAGTTAATTTTTAAATTTTTAAATCAAGTTAAATCTTCAAAAGTATCAAAAATAAAATTTTTAGATACTACAGTTTCTCTATTCGAGTTGGATAAAAAAATATTCTCAAAAAACAATTTACTAAAATAAAATTATTTAAAATTATTAATTATTAACCAACTTAATTATATATTTTTTCTTTAACTTTTTAACTATCATTCACGTTATTTCAGTTTTTTAAAATTCAAATTTATTCAACAGTATTAAAATGAAGTAAAATTAAATTTAAAAACTAAAATAAAAACAAATTAATCAAAAAATTTTTTATAAGATAAAAATAATTTTCTTATCATTTAATTACTTTTATCAAAATATATCATAAAAAGATTCAATTTTTGAAATTATTTTTTTATAAAAATAAAATGTATAATTTTTTTTATTATAAATGAATCATAAAGCTTAAGAATTTTATTTAGCGATGAATATCTATTTTTACCCAAATGCGCAGTTAAGACTTCAAACATTATATCTAACTTTCAATTATTATAATTTTTTATTGCACAATAATTAAAAAATTTTTATGCTTTTCATGTAGGTTTTTGATTCTAAACAAAATATACAAAATATTATTCTATTTGGTATTTATTTGATAAAAAACGAAATAAGTGCTTAAAAAATTCTAATATTTTAGAAATAAAAATGTTGTCAAGTAGAGCAACACTTGTTTTACTAAATACATTTTTCTTCTTATTTGGTTGCTGCACTTTAGCAGTTGGATTGTGGTCACAGTACGACAAAGAATTTTCGTCATTATGGGACTCTTTGGATATAGGCAAAATAATCGATTCAAGAAACTTAAATGCAGCTCGATTACTTTTGATTATTAGTGGAATAATGAGCGTTTTTGTAAGCTTTATTGGTCTATATGGTTCATTGGCGAAAGATAGATGCTTTTTATCAGCTTATTGCCTATTGATGGGAATAATATTAATACTTGAAATAGCTGCAGCAGCGGTTTTAATGTCTTATCGAAGCGATGCCAAAGAAAAGTTGAGAGTAGGATTAAACCGCACGGTAGAAGCAATTAATAAAAATGAAGATAAAGTTTCCCTCAATGTAATGAACACTATTCAGACATTTTTCAAGTGTTGTGGTGCCAATGGACCAAGTGATTATCTAGATTTAACCAACATGACTTCATGTCAAGTTCCTGATTCCAAAGAAGATCATCCAATCTATTACCAAACTGGTTGTTACAATGCTATTATCAGCTTTATAGATACTCATTTGCCACTTTTGCTTGGACTTACAATCATCTTAATTTCATTTCAAATATTTTGTTTGCTTGTTTCAATCAAAGGTTGCGCACAAATTAGATATGAAGGATATGAAGATATTTAGATTTTTTTATTTTGATTTAAAATATTTCTTTTTTTTTTGTAAAATTCGTTCAATATTTAGAGTCTCACTCAGTAATAAATAAATATTAAAAAAATTGGTTGATAATAAAAGAAATTAGTTATATATTTTTTTACAATCGAACATTTGCTGTAAAGGACATTTTTTTTTTTTAAGAACAGCTCATTATTATTGTACGTATAAGTATTGGAAGATTTGAACAATTTGAAATAACTTTTAAAGCCAATGTTTAATTTAAAAAAAAAATTTTTTGTTTTTTGAATAGCTTCTTAAAAAATGAGTTCAGTTAATCGTTCTGTTTAATTATTATTTAAACAAAAATATTTTTTTACAATCAAAAAATACATTTTCTATTTTTTAATAACAGCTCATTATTATTGTACCTTTAAGTGTTGGAAGTTTTGAACAATTGAATTTCATCAAATACTAAATAATTTTTTTCCTTGAAATATCCAAATATTGATTGAGAAAAAAAAATTTGACACACTAAAGTATTTTTTTCATAATTCTATTTAAATTAGAATTGTTAAGCATCTAAAACCGTAGTTACAAAAGCACGAACTTTTTAATATTTATTTCCCTTTTTAAAATTCTTTTAATTTTTCAAGACTTTCGCCCAATTAAATAAGTAAAATAAATTGGAAAAAAAAAACGATTTAAAAAAAATATTTCTCTTCAAAAATTCAAATTTTCCTTTAATCAAAAATTAGAGTTATTTATTCAAATTTGATACTGAGAAAAATATATTCAACAAAATATGGGAGAAAAAGTTGATGAAATAGAGGAAGAAATTTTAAATAGAATATTCATCGGAGATTTTGATAACCTTCCCTCAATTGCATCAAAAATAGTTCGTATATTCACCTCTTCTACATTTACAGGTAATTTTGTCTCGTACAAACGAATCATTTAAGAAATCAAATTTTTAATATAGACACTGCTGTTGAAAGAAACTTGCTAATGGAAACTGTATATCCGAAACTAAAAGAATATTGTCGTGAACAGCATGGTTTAGAGTTTCAGGTTGTAGATATGAGATGGGGAGTCAGAGATGAATCAACAGATGATCACAAAACCACTGAGCTTTGTATGCAAGAAATTGATAACTGTCAACGACTTTCTTTGGGCCCGAACTTTGTGGTAAGAACATTTTTCATTATGATAAATCATTCAAATATAAATAAAAATATTAAAAATATTAATAATTAAAAAGGTATTTCTAGGACAAAAATACGGCTATCGGCCCCTTCCAACCAGGGTTTTGGACACTGAGTTTAACTTGATTGTAAATATCCTAGAAGAGTCAGATGCCAATTTAATGAAACTATGGTACAAACTTGATGCCAATAGTGTGCCAAATGTTTTCGTCTTACAACCAGTGAGCTCAATATATAAGAATTTTACTAATAAGAAACAGAAACAACTGATGGAAGAAGACCAGAGTGCTTGGTGGAAAACCATGGGCCAACTTTGCTCAATTATTAGAAAAGGCGCTTCAAAGTTGGTGGAGGTCAAAAAATTTACTTCAGATGATAATCATCGTTATAATTGGTCTGGTAATTAAAATAAAAAATATAGAGAGTATTTCTTTTAAAGCAAATTTTAAGTAACTGAGCAAGAAGTTGTGCGAGGCATACTTAATTCAAAAGACAATGCTGATCATACATTGGCATTTATAAGAGAAATAAAAAATATAAATATAAAACTTTTTTCCTATTCTGCTAAATTTATAGACATAAATTTTGCAGCAAGAAAAATAGATGACGAGGCCCAGAATATGCTTTCACTTTTACGTGACGTCAAAGTTTGATCTTAAACTAATAGATAATGTCACTTGATAATTTTTTTTAAAAAAAGGTCCCTGATAGACTCACTTCATCGAATATCATTCCTTATTCAATAGAATGGTCAGATAATGAAGGAATAAATAAAGATGAACATGCATCCTATCTTAAAGAGTTTTGCGAAACATTTTATTCTAGAATTATAGATTTAATCGAAAGAGCTATCTCAAAAAGAATGAAATTGTCCTACAATAAGTAAGATTATACATATACGAAGCTAAATATTTTATCCTATTTTTCTTGATATCGTCAAAAAAGTTAAAATTTTATTTAAATATAAAAAACTAAACTTATTAATTTTTGGTATTGCGAATTTCAACAAAAATAATTTTCTTTTTTGATAAATCAAAATTTACTATAATAAAATATATATTTAGATAAATACTGCAACGTTTTGCAGCAAACTTTGTTGCATCGTTTTTACCTAAAATAATTTTTCCGATGTAAATAAAAGACAAAGAATAAAACATTAATAAGATTTAAATAGATAATTGGCTTTGTTAAACTAAAAAAAAATGTAAGAAAAAAAAATATGCAAGAAAGTTTTATCAAAAAAGAAGAATTTTTACTGGTAAAATGTTAAATTGACCTCAGTCTTTTTAAAAATGGTCTAAGTTTTTAAAAATTAATAAAAAAATTGAAGATTTTTTCTGGTTATTCTTATACTTTGAAGAAGAACAGGCGAAGATCCCTCAATTATATTCTTCGCTTGAAGTATTCTAAAAGATTCGACTAACATTCTTAGACCATGCCAAAAACACTTTAGTGATGTCCTTCGTTTTTTCAGATTAATTTATTTTTATTTTTTTTTGTACAACTATTTGTTCAACTTGTTTATAATTCAAACATTAAAAATTAAAATTAATTAAAAGTAAAATTTTTTAATAAAAAGATGAAAACAAAAAAACAATTAGATATTTTTATCAATAAATAAATTTATTTGAATTAAAAATAATTTGTTAATAATTTTAAAAAGCTGTTAAATTTTAAATTTTTATTCATTTTTTTAAGGGAAAAGATTACCTAATTAAAATGATAAAATTTAAACAAAAATTTAGTCATTTAATTAATTTTTACTTAAATAAATTTGTTAAATTTCTTTAAATTAGAATGTATTCGGAAATTTTGCATCATCAACACTTTTGTAAAAATTTTACCAGGCTTTTCAAAGGAAGAGATGAATGTTTGGAAAAACTTAGAATTTATATCAAAAGTGAGGAAAAGAATCAACCATTTGTAATGCATGGTCCTAGTGGCTGCGGTAAAAGTTCAATTTTGGCAAAATGTGCTTTGTTGGTAAATAATTAATAATCATTCAAATAGTAAAAAATTAATCTAAAAAAAAGATTCGTACAATGTTTGGAAATAAGATTAATCCAGTGATTATCACACGTTTTCTAGGTACAACTCCTGACAGTTCTTCGATTTACCCTCTTTTGAAAAGTCTTTGCCATCAAATCAGTCACAATTACGAAAAATCAATTGATAATATTCCACTAGAACTTTCAAATTTAACAAATCATTTTAAAAAGTTGCTCGAAAGTGCTACATCTGAAAAGCCATTATTCATTTTTTTAGACTCTTTAGACCAGCTTAGTTCAATAAACAGTGCACATTCTCTTTCATGGATGCCTGTAAATCTTCCGAAAAATGTAAAAATTATTGTCTCTACTCTTACTGGTTATTATGGAATGGTAGAGACCCTCAACAACATGGTAGAAATGCCGGAAAATTTTATTTTTGTAAAGTTTTAATTAAAAATTCATTTTATTTTTTAATAACAAAATAATTAGATTGAACCTTTGGGAGAAGACCTAGCAATTAAAGTTATTTTCGAAATGCTCAAAAATATACAAAGAACTATTAGTAATGAACAGCTAACAATTGTAAAAGAAGCTCTAAAAGATTGCAATTCACCACTCTACGTGAAACTTGTATTTGATCAAATATCTTTATGGAAATCATATACACAAGAAATACTTTTGGCTAAGTCAATCGATGAATGTATATCAAAACTTTTTGAAAGAGTAGAAAACTCACACGGTAAAATATTGGTTTCTCATGCCCTAGCTTACATCACTGCATCAAAAAATGGTTTATCAGAGGCTGAGCTAGAGGATTTGATTTCTTTGGATGAAACTGTAAATTTTTATTTTATTTTCAAAAATACTTTTAACTGAAAATGGAAATTTAATGGTAAAATTTTGATAAAATCGTTCAAAAACCATTGAATTTCAAGCGTAATTAGTATATTTTACAGTAAAATTAAAAAGCGCCAAAATATTTTCAATTATGAATTGATTTTAGTAAAAGAAGATGAAAATTTTAATTTTTGTAATTTTTAAGAACATATTTCAGAAAAAAGTAATTTTTATTTTATAGACGTAAACTTTGAATTTTTTAAATTTTATTTTAAAATAACTGCTCTATTATTTAAAAATATTTAATTTTTTTTTTCTAAAATGAGTTTAATTAAATTTAGTCTTGATTTAATTTAACTTATTTTATTAAGTTTTGAGTCTTCAACATTTTTATAACCTAAAAGAACTTACTTTTCAATTTCAAGGTTAATCAACAGGCTGGTGCCGATGCCTCATGAGACTGATTCATTTATTAAATTCAATTTTAATAAAAATATAAATTGTTAAAATTAAAATTACATAAAATTGAAAAAAAATAAAAAAAATTTAAATAGAGTCATTGATCTAATAGTTTTTTCAAAATATTTAACAACAATGTATTTAAGTTAAATAATTAAAATCTTAAAAACAAAATCTAATTTATAAATTAAATTTATGCTATTGAAAATTCAAAGTTTAAACGTTGAAAACATCAACATGATCACAAATGAATTTGCTAATAAAATATTCAAAAGTTTTTTCTCCACTTTTTGATTTTGCCATTGCATCAATTAAGTTATTGCTAATCCTAAAAATATTTTTCAAATTTCTTAAGTGATTTTCCATTAATTTATTTTTTGGTAGTAAACTTGAAGACTTGTGAGGTACAAAGAGACACACGAAAAAAAAATTTGAAATAAAGTCATTAATTTAAATAAATTCTTTTACAGGTTCTAAATGACATATATCAATACCATTTACCACCGATAAGAAGAATACCACCACTACTTTGGACACGAATTAGGAATGATATTCCTTCATATTTAAGCGAGAGAGAGGCCGATGGTGTTTCGGTTGTGTTTTGGTATCATCGTCAATTTATTCAAGGTAATAAAAAAATATAAAAAAATAATTTTTTTACTCATTTGTTAAAAAAATTATTTAAGTCTCAACAAAAAGATTTTTATCAAATCAAAAATTTAAAACTTATGTTCACAGTCAAATTGCTGATTATTTCATGGGCGTTTGGGCCAACATTCCAAAACCTTACTCATATACAGAAGAACAAAAACGAATGTTTTTACTTAAGTCAATGCACGGTGAAGCTGACCGCAAAGTGCCGGCTCAGCCAGAAATTTTTTTTAATCCAAATGATAATTCTGTTCGCTACAATGGAAGAAAATTGAGTGAACTTCCATTTCATCTATTGCGTTCTCGTCGAATTGAAGAGCTATACTCAAAAGTTCTATTTCACTATAAATTTTTGTATGCAAAACTGTGCTGTATGCCCTTGAACAGCCTAATAGCCGACTTCGAAGATTGTCTCAGCACCTATAAATATGACAAGGAAGTAGTGCTAGTTTCAGATGCTTTGCGTTTGTCAAGCTCAGTTTTGAGCATATCAGCATCCAATTTAGTACCGCAAATAGTCGGACGGCTCCTCCCATATATTTTTTTTAACTCAAAAAAATTTTCTAATGTTAAAAGATTGATACAAGAATGCGAAAGCGATGGTCTTCATGATTGTGCATTAATTCCAGCTTACAATTGCTTTCACGTGCCTGGAGGACCTTTAGTCTATTCATTGGAAGCTCATCCGTTTGCAGTGTATGGTCTTTGTCTGATGGCTAATGAGACCCAACTTATCTCTGTATCGAATAAATTCATTATTTTTGATTTGAGCAGTGGTGATGTTGTTCGAGTGATTAACCCTCAGATCGAGGGAATTCTTCAGTCTCTTTCGGTCTCAACTGACAAAAAATATTGTGTTTCGTTTTCAAACAATGATCAAATAATTATTTGTAATATTATTAGTGGTGACATTAAAGTCTTGAATAGATACACTGCTAATGATGCACCACAAGTGCAAATTGAAAAAACTAAAAACACTAATCAAAACCCTAAAAAAGCACCTGCCAAAGAAAAAGAGAAAAAATCTTTGATTGATAATTCACTAATACCTAAAGAATATACCGATTCTCTAATCGGCTCTTCAACTGGTCTAAAATATTTTGTCATATGGAGCAAGTATTTTTATTATGTTTATGACAAAAAAGGTAGAATTATAAAAGCAGATAAGTGTAAATATCCTATTATTGAAATTGAAATTGTTGAAAATAAAAGTATTGAAAATTATGGAATTGAGCTTGAAATGATTACAAGAAGTGAAGATTGTCGTGACGATGAAGAAAAAGACCGTGATAATTTGATACTTGAATACAGATTTGTTCTAGATCCAGCAACAATTCCAAAAAAGACTAAAGATACCAAAGAGATTAACGAAGTTAATATTTTAAATGGTTATGTTCCTAGTTGTAGTCCGATTGAGATACATAGTTGTTTAATTTTGACAAGAGATAAAAAAAAATTATACACTTGTACAGAAATAGGAGACAATACAATCGAATGTTTTCGTAATAGAATTGAACGTAATGCTAAAAATGAAAAAAAAAATAAATTCATATGGAAGTACCATGGTGCTTTGGATGACAATTATGATCAGATTATTTCATTAATATTAAGCGATGATGAAAATTACATGTTAGCCGTGGTAATATGGGGCTTTAAAGTTTTTTACTTGTTAACAGGCCAAAGTAAACCATTGAGATTTCCACCTGGGGTTAAAAATATTGCAATAGGTTACAAAAAATTGTCTTTTCCGGCTTTGTTTTCCAGAGATAATAAATTTGTAGTTGCAGGTGTAAGAGACAACATTTATTTATGGGATACCAGTTATGGAACTTTTCTCAAAGTTCTTGATGCACACTATGGTCGAATGACCAATTTGCTAAGTTCATTTAGAGAGCAAAAAAATCTTGTTTTATCAAGTTCAATGGATAAAACAATCAAAATATGGAATTTAAATAACATTATGGAAGAAGATTTTCCCCTTGAACATTTAGAAAAACCAATAGAAGCATTGCATGTGAGTATTATGGCTTCAATTGCGCTGGCTCAGTCGCGCAATCAACTTGCCGTATTTTCACTCAAAGATGGAAAGCTAAAATTCCAGCTATGTAATAATCCTCACGGAGCCTTGTTTAATTGTTCGGCCATGTCGACTACGGGAACTTATGCAGTCAGTTCCGAGTCTAATCGTCTCATTATTTGGGATATTGAAGAGCGAAAGCCGACCTTTGTTGGTCCATCACAACCAAATTACATTCAAATTAAACAATTTTGTTTTCATCAATCTGAAATAAATGTTTTAGTTTCTACTTTTGACAATAATGAGAGACTAGTTACTTTAACTAATTATATCATTCCAGATGGTGAGGTGGTTTATACTATTGAATATAATCTAAAGCCCGCTACAGATTATAAAAATTTTATAGTTACCACTGATGATAATTATTTAGTTTTTTTTCGAAATGATAAAAAAACAGATATTTTAGCAGTGCATGCTGCTAATGATGGCTCACATTTGCACAATGTTAAATTACAATATCAGAACTACGTTGATTTTAAATCAATAGTTCCTATGCACAAGAATCCGCAGCATGTGGCGTTAATAGACTCAGAAAAAGGAAATATATTGAATGTAAAAGATAAAAAGTTTATTAAATCAATACCAAAATGGAATGGACGAGCAACTAAAGACGACAAATATGGATTGTATGCACCTACTAGAGGAGGATTAGAAGTTCTAGACTTGAAAACTGGTAGTAAAGTAAAAATACTGATTCCAAAAATTGCCGAAGGTGTATTTGATGTGGATACTATTATAACCGAAAATGATAATCATGTAATATATTATCATTCTGGCCGGAGAACAATCAGAGCCTTTAGACTTGAGGATGGTAAAAAAATTGCCGATTATAAAAGTAATGCTAAAGTTAGATGCATGGTTTGCTCTCAAGACAGCAAAAATGTGGTTATTGGATGCGAAGATGGAACAATTCACATGTTAATTATTGCTGATCCGGAGTATGAAGAGTACGTAACTTATTTGAGAGACTGGAGAGCCGAACAAATAACTCTCTTTGCTCGAGAAGGTAATTTTTTTGTTTTTGAAAATTTTTCTCTTTAAAAAATATCTATTTTTTCTATTAATTATGACAAAAAAAATTTAAAATTAGTTTAGTTACAATATTTATTTGATTTGATTGAGGAAATTAAAATATTTTATTAACACTCAACCCGGAGGTGTTTTTTTTAGCACTTGCTATAACTTTTTTTATTTTTTAGTTAAAAGGATTTAATTTTTTTTTGAATTTTTTTTTTCAATCAGAAATCTAAAATTAAAAGTAAAAAATATAAAGTAATACAAAGGGTCGAAAAAAACCCACCGGTTTTTGATTGTTAAATTGTAAATCCTTTATAATAGAATAAAAATAAAATAAACTTTTGACTTGTGAATGGAAGTTTTCCTTTTAGTTAGCAATAGTCTTAAATTTTTTTAATTACCGTGGCTTTTATGTACTTTATATGCTTTATGCCTCATTAACTCATGAATTTCATTAACTAGTATCTAATCTATTAGAACACTACCCCTTTATTTCTCCAATTATGCTGCTACTTTTTATATTTAATTTAATGGTTTGATTTCTTTAACTTAGTTTTTCATTAAACCAATTTTCTAAAACTAAGAAATTCTAAATTTTCACTGTGAATTTTTTTTTAATTTTCCATAAAGTTAATCGCATAAGTAAATAAAAGGAGCATACTTGTTTTTTTATGATTTTAATGACATTAAATGAATTTTATTAATATAATATTTTAGATTGTTTCTTTTTTTACCCTTTTTGGCAAATAAAATTTAATTTAAGTAAAATAACGTAATTTTTTTCAAACGAATAAAAATACATAAATTTGGAAATTCGCCAAACTTTAAAAAAATTAATACATAACTCGAGTTTTGTAAGATTTGAATTAAAGAAACAGAAAAAATTTAGAAATGATTTTGCATAAATTCGGATATTGAATTCAGTATGACTTTCAAAATTTTCTAACAATTCAAAAAAATTTAGCACAGCGTTCACATATCCTTGATTTTAATTTATAAAAATTCTGAAAATTCTAGAAAATAATCAAAAAATTAAAGAATCTTTTTTAAATAATTAAATTTGTAATTTAACTAAATAAAAAAATTTTAAATAAATTTTGAAAAATTAAATTACATTGATGGGTATTTTAGTATGAACTTTATTTGTATTGTTTAAAATCTGATAAAATTTTATGTATTAAGTATTCGATTTTTAGAGCTTGATTTTAATATTTTAAACTCATATTTTCTGTTTTTTATTTGAATCAATTTTTAATAATGGAAAAGCTATTCATTTTAAATTTAATTCTAAGTTTAATTTTTGGTTTAGTTCCTTCAAAATTTTTTTATTTTATAAAATAAAATGAAAATGAATTACTATCTCACGTTTTTGATGCTACACTACCCAGAGTCTTGCTTAATTGAAGATATTAAGAACTAGAATTTTAGCTTGTCTTTGAGATTATTTAATCGAGTTTAATTAATTAAATACGGCATTTCTTTTGATATAATAAAACAAATAATTTTAGACTTTGTAGACAGTTTTGGTTAGAAAAACGTGCATACTTTTTGACTTAAAAATGAATCATTTTTAAAAAATTAATTTAGATTATTCTTAATTAAAAATAAAATGATCATTTTTTAAATAATTTGCATCAATGAATTCAAAATCAAAAATTATATTAATTAATTATTTTTAAGCTGTAGTGTCGCCTACCCCACCTGAAGAAGAATCATCATCAATTGTTTTTTTGAAAGGACTGAATGCTTTTACTCAATTGTTTGACATTGAGGCAAATAAAATTGATGAAGAACCAAACACAAAAAAAAGCTTAAATTCAGAAAACTTAAAATACTCTCAAAAAGACGAAAATAATCAATTATCCATATCTAATGAGCCGAAAACCAACGGTGATGATAATGATGTAATTACTTCATAGTAATAATAATAACTAATTTAAAAGACGAAATAAATGTAGGCAAATGAACCTAGCGGAACAACATTCAAAATATGTATATAAATTGCTAGAAATTGTTCATCGGTAATCAAATACTCAGAATAATTTAGTGTCTTTTTGCTTTTAATTAGTGTTTGTGTATAATTTAGATAATTAAATTAGTTTTAAAAATTAAAAAGAAAGAATTTTTTGAAATTAATCTTCGGAAGAAATTTTCATCTTAAAATTTTGCTAATTCAAACAAAAATCGAGTTTCTAATTAGCAAAATTAGCAATCTATGATATAAGGTTATGAAATTTGAACCATTTAATGGTTTATGATTTTTTAATATAAATAATCTTTTCCTATTCAATATTATTTCAATTCAGATTATTTACTAAATAAATATTTTGAACAGCAATGCATACAAAAATATCAATTTTTTCATTCATTTTTGTTTTTCTATGTGTGGCTTGCACCGAATGTAGGTCCTTGACAAAAGAGGACTTTTTACAGTATCATGCTAATTTGTTTCCAAAAGAAAAATTCGGAGATTTCGTCGATGTATTAAAATTTTTATCAAAACGAAATGAGTTTTCACGTATGCTAAAAATACTGTCTATGTTGGATATCGAGAATCAAAATTTAAGATCAATTAGGGACGAATTTGAGAGTGATCAAATTCGGGATGAAAAAAGCTTTCAAAATTCTGAAATATCTGACATTTTTAAAAATCAAAAGAGAAGAACATTTTTTGTTGGAAAATAATTAAACATTTTATTCAATTTTAAATGTTGTGCTTTATTTGAAAAAAAAATAAAAATTTCATATTTGTACTGGTTTTTTGTCGAATAATAAATTAAAAATAAAAATTATTTTTATAAATTTTTAACTTT
>VANL01001402.1:0-13797 GCA_006352455.1 Brachionus sp. 'Tiscar' | reverse complement strand
TTTTTAAACAAGTTAAAACAAAATAATATAAATAGAAACATTAAGTTAGGTGCCAATCCCGAAACACTTGTTTGTGTTTTAATTTACAAACAAGATGATGCAACATCATCAAACAACATTAGTTAAATGCGTGATCACGACATCACAGTACCCAACAATAGTCTATATTGACCATCCCATTGTTTTTGAGCTTCATTTTTTCTTGGTATAAAGTATAATACTGTTTTCTGCTCATCTTCATTTTTACCATCAGTAACATCAATTAAAACTGCATATACGATGTGCAGTTTGGACATATTAGCGCATATCAAAATCTAGTCTAGGAAAATTTGACATTTTTATTAATTATTCTGAAAATCTTAATCAATATTTATGAATAATTTTTGTTTTCTTTAAGACTTCATTTGGGAATTTATTTCAATAATCCAGACAAAATAGATGTTCAGGATTGTGTAAGTGATAAAATGTACGATTATTTTCGTTCAACATCAGATGAAAATACATATGTTTATGATTATGTGTTCAAATGTCTTCCGTCTGATAATATTAAAACGTTTGATACACTAAAAACTTATTCACTGAGTTCATGTTTAAGCAAAACAGATCCAATAAGGGTAAGAAAGAAAAAAACACACACTTGACATCTTTTTCCATATAATAGTTTTTTAATCTTAGTTTTTAAGATATTTTCTTAGGTATATATTATTTAAACAATAAGCATACACCTAAAACTTTGTTTGAATATTTTAAGAGTATTTCTAATTATTATTATTATTATTATTTATTTAAGTTTTAAATAAATTGAAGTATGATTTATATTTAAGAAAAAAAAAAAAGAGAAGAAAAAATACAATTAAATGCCTATTTTAAAATTGAATAATTATTAAGTTAATAAATTTAAGTCCGTAGGTTTTTACCATATAGAAAGGGTCAGTAGAAAGGCTTAAATTAATTACGTTAGTTAAAAAAATCAAAATGCTAGGTTAATAAAAAAATTCGCTAAGTTAAAAATTTAATTTGCTAGGTAGGTATAAAACAAAATAGAATAGTATTTTTTGCTAGGTATTTATTATTGATTTTTCAAGCTAAAAAACAAAAAATGCTAAATAAATTAAAAAAACATATCAATTTTTTTCTATAGAAAGTGGGCAAAAAATTTGAAAAAACTGATAAAATTTTATTGGACAAAAAAAATTTTAATAAAATACAAATTGACAAACAAAAAAAAGGAAAACAAATTATTGGCCAAAATTTGAATTATTATAATCAGCTTTTGATTTTTTGACTAAAAATCTAAAACCGATTGAAGCTGGACCCCGAAAAACTTTTTCTTTTACTGTTTGAAATGTTAACTTCGAATGACTCGTGAATGATTCAGATATCAATATAATTCATAATAAAGTGTATTATTCTCTTTTTATATAATCTAATTTAACTTGAGAACCTGAAAACTTAAAATTTTTGTAATTAAAATTTTCCTTTTTTTGTCATATTGTAAATACAGTACGCTTTATTTAACAGTGTACTGCGACGTGGTCAGAAACGGCCCTTGCCAAAGAATAAATAAATAAATAAATTAATAAAAAAAATTTTAATTTTTTAAAATAAATTTTTATTTTTATTAAGTAAATAGTTTGACAGCTGATTATCTTAAATAGATACTTTTTTTCATTCAAAAATAACAATTAACTTAAAATCTAGTTGAATAGCTAATAAACTATTTCGAATTTGTTTATTGAAAAATACGGTCAGACAATTATTAATTAAAAAAATCACTATTAACTTTTTGATTTTATGAATAACAAAAATAAAAGTTATCGTATACTAAGCTTAGAATTTTTTGTTGCTATTTTTTCTATTATAGAATTATCAGGAAGAACCTTTTTTCATAAAAAAATGCCTAGTTATATTTTTAAAAATTATTTATAAATAAAAAATATGAAATTTGTTTCGAGCAATACGCCATATAATTTCATTTCAAAATGGGCACTTCATGAGTTAAAATAATATAGAAAAATCATTCGAACCATAAATTAGAACAAAAGCCAAAATTTTATTAATATTTGAAAAAAAAAATATTTGCTTAAAATTAAAAACTAAAAAATGTTATTAAATTTTCCAATTTGAAAGAAAAACAAACTAAAAATGCCTTGTACAATTTAAACTCGTAAAATTATTGCTAATTATTAAAAGTTGTCTGAGAAATTTTTCTATTCTTAATGCGTCGCTATAAGCGGGTTAATGTAAATTTAAAATAAATGAACAAAAATAAAAAATGTATTTTTTTTTTAATATAAATATTTCATTTGTATGAGAAAGTAAATTCATATAAGTTTAATTATTTTCTTTTTTTTTCCATTAAAAATACATCGATATTTATTCAATTAAAATCTATTTAAAAATAATTACCGAAAATATTCTTTTCTTGGCAGACTGATTTTAAAAATTACTGTGTTTGAAGCCTGGCTATAATGAAAAATTATTCACTTATCTAAAATCGAATAAATAAATTCGATAAAATTTTGCCTTATTTGAATAAGCATAGAGTTTTATTTCCGTATATTGGCTGATAAGAACCTGACCGCAGAATGTTGAACTGAGAGATCAGTGAATAGAGCATAATTAGTCTGATTAAATCTCGAGTCAACTCAAATCAAAGCAAATCTAGAAATACCTTAATTAAAAATGAAATTAGTCCTAAAAACATTCAAATAACGATATCTTACAAGAATAAAATTTAATTAAATTTTTAAAAAAGCTTTTCAACTTCGAGGCTATTGTAAAATAGAACAGGTAAAAATGGTCTACTAATTAGTTAATTTATCGCATTGTATGTCAGATAAGCTAGATCACTAAGCCCTAAGGTTTCTTTCAATGGACTAGGTTTGTAAATTGCCTTGATCGGCTCAATATGCATCAAAAATCAATAACATAAACTGGTCAAATTTATTTCAAATTGAACACATAGATCAATCACTTATTTGATATTTTCCTAAATTGGTTCAAAACATAAAAGTTAATTAACTCGATTCTAGACTTGGTATTTATTGGCCAAAATGTCTGCATATCAAACGATATGCTCGTCATTTAGAATTAGGATAAAATTATCTGATAATCTAGTACAAATTTATGACTTTAAATAAAAAAAAAATATATATATATAGGTAAAGTAATAAAAAAATATCAGCGGTTCGCTTTGGACTCATTTAGAGCAGCAGATAAATAAAATATTTAAATATTTTTTCAAATCTTACTAGCTGTTACTTCATCACTAATTTGTTGCCTTAAAATTGATTTTTAAAAATTTTCTTGCGGAAGATTCATTAAGGAATTATAATACCTGGTTCCGTATTTCCATTTAAGTTACTTATTGATGATGAGAATTGTTTAATTAAGCTATGAAAAATACTATTTTATTTTCATGACAAAACAATTATTTTATTTTTGTACCTTGCCTGGAAGCTTAGTAGGAAAAAAACAAAAAAAAAGAGCCTGGTCTGTTTTATCTTATGTCAAGTTAGGCAATGACTGAGGCTATAAATTATTTAATGATGTGATTAGCGCCAAATTGAATAGAATCCAATTTTTTTTAATTAAAATCTAATAATTTTTCATTTCCGGTCATAAAAAATATAATTTATAATAAAAACACAAAACTAATTTTTCTCAATTGATCTGGAAGACTTGAACAAAATCTAAATTACTTCTTAAGAAATAACAATTAAAGATCCAAACAAGCTTTCATAAAGAACCATAACCAGTATTTTGTTTATTTTCAAACAAAATTGTATTTTAATTCGTTTTAAATTAGTCGGTATTTATTACTCAATCAATTTAGCTTCAGTTTGTGTATGATCACTTCATATTGGGAAATAAACTAGAGTTAAAAATCAAGAGAGATTTGATTTTTCTATAAGTTATTTAATGAAATAAATAATCAAAATTGAATTGCATTCAAGAAATAAACTTGAACTTTTTTCTCTATTTTATTCTGGGAAATTCAAACTACTCTAACGAAAATTTATTTTTCCGAACCCAATCGGAAAAAATTACCTATTGTTATGTAATTAGAAACAGTTTTACATTTAGCTCTAATCATCTCACAATTAGAAAAAATGCTTATTTTTTTTCTACATAAGGGTTCCGGTATGATATTCTAATTTGTAATCAAAAATTTTTTAATTAAAGCCAACTGTTGATCGATTTTTGACAAAAAAATTATTTTCTGATATTATGCCTAAACTGCTGGCTAAATTTGATAGCTTTGCTACAATTACAAATCGATCAAGTATTATTTAAGAGCTTCTTTTTTGATTATGTAATTTTAAATACTAATAATGATAAAAAAATATTTTGATATTTGATAATTAAAGTTTATTAAAAAAAAAAAAAAAAAGAAAAGAAAACTCCTATCCAAAAACTGTAAAGTTCAGACTATTGAATTCATCTAGGACCTAGTGATTGATTAGACTGGTCGGCTGGCTTAGAGAATTCAATTTAGAGGAACTTGTCATCTCTACCAAATATTTAAAAATTCTAATAGTTTCGAGTCTCAGACGGCCAAACATTAATCAAAAATTTAACTAGGTATTCCATGAATGTCATGCTAAAACAGGTGAATTTAGTATGAAATTAAGATTAATTAAATAGCATAGTTGGCATGAATTGATAGATTTAATCAATTTAGAAAAAAAATACGACTATTTAAAATTTAAATTTTTCTTAATTAAATCCCAAACGAGTTCAATTTCTGAATATTGACTTAAAAGTCCGTCTTGTTGAATTTTCAGCTAAATAAATTGACATTTTAAATGTCATTCGTGTGCTTATATATATAAAATATATTTGATCCAGTCAATACAAGCTCTTATTTTGAGTATTCGCGAGCGAAAAATTGAAATCAAACATATCAATTTTTCGTCATGGCTTGTTCATTAATTTATTTTAATCTTAAATTGAACTTAAAATTCAATAAAAAACAAAATAAAAAGAAAAAAAAACTCCATATGTGTCTAGAACTATTTTGCCAACAATACAACTAGCTCAGCTTGAGTTTTATGCGACTATTTTTTCAAAAAAAATTCTCTTATCTCTTCATAGCTGACCCAAATAGATTCTATTTGAAGTTGACAAAAAAAAAAGTTGTTGTAAAGATAAAGAGTGAACACAGGCTCTATGAATCATGTAATATTAATAAAATCGTATTTACACCTTTTAAAATTGTTTAAATATTTAAATAATCCACGGGTTTTATTTACTTGGAAAAAAAGTTGGATCATTTGACAATTAATTTACTATAAGCTTGATAAGTTTGGGTCAATTGAAACTAAAAATTGGGCTATTTTAATTATTTATCTATTTATCAGCTTTTAGAATAACATTTAAAATAAAAATTAATTAACTATTGGATTAATGCACATGCTTAATTTAAGGGTAATATATTTTTAAATGCAATTTAAATTCAACTTTAAATTTTTTTCTAATTGCTTAAATAAAAATTCAATAAAAAAATAGAATCTTTTAAAATTAATTATTTACTCAAATCTTGTGGACCAAAAGGTCTGAAAAAAAAGATTTTTGATATCAGTCAAAAATGTAGTATTCAATTTTAAAAACTTTTGAAAAATTTTATTGAGTATATTTCTAAAAAATTATTCTGAAACCAATTAGTTATCTGAATAGTATATTAATTCTAAATTCTTATTGAAGCCATTATAGATTTTTTTGCTTTAAAAACAATCGCTTAAAATTTTAGGTGATTAAATTTTTTCTCATTATTAGATTATTCACTAAATATATTCTAAAGTAATCAACAAACATTGTTCTATAATCAATTGTGTATATAATTTACTAAAATATTCCTTTAAACTGAGATTCTAAATATGTTAGAAGAATTTTGTTTTTGGTTGTAATTATGGTGGTCCTTTACTATGATTGAACTAAACTTCAGAGATTGTTGACAATCTTTTGTTAAATCTAATTATTTATTATGATCGTATCATATTAAATAATATTTTATAATTTCTCTTTATAAAAGGATTAAATTAATTAAGAATAACTTAAAAGATAATTTGAGAAATTAAAATAAATTTTCGATATTGAAATTTTAATCGATGTTTTTATTAGACAAAAAATAAAAGACTAAAATATTGTCAAATTTGGAGAATATTTTTTAGTGTTAAATCAAAAAAATGTAATTGTCATTTTTTAATAAAATTTTCTAAAATTTTTTCTAATTTTTTTAATCACATGCTACCGTCAGTCATTCCTAGTCATCTTAGAAGACTATACTGAGTATAAAAAAACTCTAAATTGTAAATTTTTTTCCTATTGTTTCGAAAAGATAAAAAATAAAAATTGTTTTTTAAATTTTTCAAAATGTAAATTTATTGAATGACATTAAAACAAATAAAGAATTCTCAATTTTTATTATTTGTTCAATTAATTCTATTTAATTAATTTCTAGAGGTATTTGTTCCGTTAACTATTTGACCGTAAATATCTCTTTGATTTTAATCGATGCTTATTTATAAAATTAATTAAAATTTTTCATCTGATTTACCTAATTTTGTTTACAAAAATGATTAAAAATAATTTCAAGTAATTGTTAGGAAACAAAACAAAAAATAATTTATAAAAAAATATTTTTTTTTGGTTTATTCAATTGAAAGAAAAATAAGTTGCTATCTATTAAATTACGTTTAATTCTAAATTTAATATTAAAATTGTTTTAGTACAAAATTCGCCTCAAGTAAAGATTTTCACGACTAGACCATTTTAATTTTTGCTTATCAATTTAATTTAGAATTAGATTGAATACTTAAATAATGCTCATAAAATAAGACAGATCATTTTCTAAAACGAATATGTTTTATTCAGCCTAATTAAATTGAAATAAACAAGATCTTTTTTTAAGTGTATTTGAATTTTCTCGTCGAATACTATCAATATTCATCATCCGGTGACTAGATATACCAAGTAGTAACGAATTTTTAAAATGAATAAACATTCAAACATCCACTCAGAGTTATATTTTTTTTATTGGGAATAAAATACTTTATCTTTTAGAATAACACAAAAATAAATATCGATAAATAATCAATGAAATTGAATCTACTTGGCCCAATTTGAATCGAAATGCACTCAGGCTCAATAAATTTATTTCAACAAATCGATATGGCTTTTAATCTCGTGTTACTTTATCTTAAGCTCAATGTTTATCTTTTCCGTGGTGTATTTGGTTTGAAAAAAATTCTCAAAATTCGAGATTTTTATTCTAAAAAAGCAAAATTTTTTTTTGTAATTATATAAATTTGAAATTTTGTACACAAATGATCAATTTTTCTAATTTAAAGAATAACGCTTCAAATAGCTCGAGACAAACGTGATCATATAGAGCTAAATCGAGATTTTAAATTCGGGAAAGAAAAAACTCATTAATTTTTAAAATAAAGTCCGATTTTGTCTAAGCGAAAGCATAAAGTGACTTTATTGATAATTTATTTCTATTTCCTTCCGTTTAATACTCTTTAAAGAAAAGCCAATAGCACGTTCTAGTAGAAATATCAACAAAAATTTTAGCTTCATTTTAGATAAAATAAAAGGACAAGTTTTATTAAGAAAAAAAAAACAAGCTAAATGGGTTTCAGATAAATATCGCATTTCTATATTTTTAATTAAATTTCTAATTTATATTTGAAAAAATAATTATTGAAAAAATTTAATAAATTTTTTTTTAGCCTAGAAAAAAAATTAAACTGTTCTAGGTCTCTGAAATTATTGAACAATAAAGCCAATATGTCTAAGTATTTAATTAAAAATTTATTTAACAAACAGGATGAAATTATTTTCAGAATTTATTTTTAAAAACAAGTTATTAAAATAAAAATACTAATATGAAAAAAAAAAATTTGGATAATTCGAGTGTCTAATTAGAACTGTTTAATTCAACATAAATATAATTGCAGAAAAAATTTTTTTTTAAATATTTTCTTTCTTAAAATGATAAAATTTGATTAACAAAATAATAAAATAAATGTATAGATTTATTAATATTGAATTTGTTTGCAAAATTGGGACACAATATTTAAAAAATTAAAAAAACCATTGTTTTAAAATTATTGATATTTGTTCTTATTTTAAATTATCATCACTAGTACACATTCTTTGATAAATAAAACATTTAGAATTTACTTGTCAAATTAAAGAATATATTGAAATTGTGCCTTTTTTATTTAGATTTTTTTTCGACTTAAATAATTCAAGTAAAAGAAATAAAAAAAAAATCTAAAATTTATTTATTAATAAATAGTAAAACAATGTTAAAAATTTTTTTAATTAAATAGCTAAGAATTATTCACATGCATTGTTTTTAAATAAAAATGCGCCTTCTAATAACTTGATTTAAAAATTCCGAACAAAAAAAAACAAAGAAACAAACTAGGTTTTCAAATACTTTGTTTACAAATACTTCACATGCAAGGCAAATGTAAGTGACGGCTCTTAAGACAAGCTGGGTTTATTTTTTTAATTAATAGAAGATTAAAAAGTTAAAAATCTTTTATATAAATTTGAAATTTAATACAAATATTAAAACAGTGTTTTTTCAAATACCTTGTTTTCATGTATTTTAAATGTAAACTAGATTTAAATTACAAAATTTGATACCTAGCATAAACAAAGCTAATCTCTTTAATTTTATTTCTATCCGAATAGAGGGAAAATCGATAGGAAAAAAATTATTCTTTTTCTTAATACCTAGACTAGTGCACATGATAGTGCCATAGTTAGAAGATAAGTATTCATTAATTAAAAAATGCACGTATTTGTAAACAACTTAGCTTTTGTGTAAAACGCACGCAACATAGATAAAAACCCTGTTTCCTTATTTTCTTTTCACAAATTAATCACATTAATTTGAGAAGACTAAGGCATGTTTTGTGTTTTTTCTTCGGGGTTTACCTTACATGTTTGAATCTGAAATCAGACATGCTCACAAATATTAATTTTCTTTTAAAAAAATCGGACAGACAATATTCACTTAAGTTAATTAAAATAACTCTTAAAAGACTATGTAAACGAAACAACAAATTTGTATATTTTTAGATTTATTATTTGTCTGTGTAGTGGAATATAATAATGTGCTCTATTGGCTATCAGTTGCTCTCAAATGGGAACAGGCCGAAACAATAAAATGACGGCATATTTTTTTTTTAAATCTTAAGAATTAATAAATTCATTCGGAATATTTTTTTTAATCTTAAGGAGTCTAAGAACACTTAATAAAATATTCGTTTTTTGTTTGTGATCTTAGATCTACTATGGTAAATATTGGCTTATGAATTTTGAATATTTAATAAAAAGCTTATTATTAAAAAAAGAAAAAACTCAAATACTAAAAGGTAAAATTGCCAAGATGAATTTTAGGCTTGATTGATATGGACCAGCTTCTTAAATTATATTCAAAGTCATCCAAAAAATTGATAAGGAAAGCTAATTTGCTGTCAATGAGGATTTAAATTACTGATAAAAAGCTCTCTGCACATGGAAATTGTCATCGATTTCAAGTTATCAGACTTTGAGTGAAATTATGTTATCTATGAGCTTCAATGCACTTAGCTAGATGATTGAAGTCAAAATTTAAATTCCCTTTTTTTTCTTTGTTGATAAAGCTTATTTTCTAAATTGATTGAGAAAATAATTAAAACAAAAAAGTAATTTTGAATATTAATAATAAAAAAAACAGCTGGCATATTTAAAAATTATTCATTATATATTATTAAAACTGCTTAAAATTTTAAGCAAAAAATTCTAATTAAGGATTAAATATTTTATTTTTCAAATAGATATTTAAAATAGATGAACATTTGACGACCTTTTTGATTTAATTGATTATATTTTGCTGAAAAATTAGATTTTTTTGATAATTTAGTTTTTAAATTCTAAATCAGAAAGAATTTATTAATCACCGACTTCTTTATTGATTAGATTTTATAGTCCGAGTTCTGCTAAGGTGGAATATTCCGGCAGTCTGTAAAGTTATTAATTGAAATAAATTATTTTTGATTAAAAATTAATTTAATCGTAAGACAAATTCTGAAATTTAGATATATGAAATTAAAGGAAATTGAAAAAAATTATACGAAAACATTCCTAGCAAGAGCTCGATTCTATTACTAATTTGAAAATTATGAAAAAATTCAACTTTGAATTAAAATACCTTTCACTTTCTTTACTTAAATTTTTTATACTTTTGACAATAAATTTTCAGAAAAGCTAATTAAAAAAATGAATAATTCTAAAAATTCAACTTCAAACCTTAAAACATAATTGAATGATAAATTTTTTCATTTCATTTTACCATTTTAAATTCATTTATTCCTTTAATTTTACTATTTTAGTAAATAAATTTTTTTTTTTCAAATTATTTTTTTATTGCTTAATTGAAAAAAAGCAGTGTTAAAAAAATTCTTTTCATAAATTTTTTATGAATTTAAAAAAAAAGAAATTATTTTTTGCTTGTCATTTAATTAAGTTATTAATTATTATTATTATATATTCAGTAAACACCGCGAGGGTGATGTAAAAAAAAGTTATCAATAATTCTCAAAATATTAATATATTTTAAAAAACAAACATATTTAAAGGATCCATTGATTATTTCGCTAAATGCTTGACTGGAAAATTTGTATTTGAATTGAAAAAAATGATGCTGAAAAATGTCACCAATTTTACACTAATGCTAGAATTATGACCCAAGAATATTTTACTTTATAACTTTAATTAATCTAACTTAATTTTAAATAATATTCGAAAAAAATAATTTTCATATTTTTTTTATCAAGGGTTAAAATAATTTTTATAAGAGAAAAAACATCAAAAATTAAGATTCGAGAAAAAAGATCATGATTTCTTAAAATCTTATTTTTTTAATCGAAATTTATTATTGATTCGCTGATAAAATTAAATTAAATTATCTTTTTTTTTATTTATTCAATGCATTCTTGTTTTTTTACAATCTAATCAAATAGAAAAACATTTTATCTCAGAAAATTATAATATTTACTTAATCCTGCAGATAAACAAATATTTAGAATAGTCCAACTGGAATGATCACAGTTTATTTGATTAGCAAAAGAGAATATTATGAAACGCACTCTGTCAAATTCATGGTAGCTTATCTATCAAAATTAATTAAGAGAAACGCATGCAAATTTTGAAAATTATTATAAATTCATAGAATATTTGTGCTGGATCAGTGAGACATGAAACATTCGAAACCGGCAAGCTAGTCCTGACAATATTTTCTAGCCAAAAGATGTCTCAGCTAGTGATAAAAATTATTCATCAACTAAATTTGAATCCGAAATCCGGTCTACACTCAATTTTTGCTATCCAAATTAATTAATATTGTATTCGTTGGATGACTGAATTTGAATAAATAATTTTTCATTTTGTAAAAAATTTTTTTCTTTTTTAGAATATCAAGCAAAACATTAGCTTAATTATTTAAATTTTTTTGTTTTAACAAAAGAAAAATTAAAGAAATTTTAACTTAAATTAAAACTACATTCTTTTGTATAATTATTGCTTTAAAATAGATAGAATTTTTTAAAAATTTTTTCAATTAATTTAGATTTGGGATTTTATTAAGTAAAATAATAATATCTAAAACTTTTTAGTAATATTCTTGCTTGGCTGTTAGCAATTATTTAAATTTTAATTTTGGCCGAGAGATAGATCAAAATTAATTTAAAAAATTTTAAAAATGAAATATTTAAAAATTTTTTTTAAGAATATCTATTAATTAAAAACATTAGAAGCATTCAACATGTAAATAAATTTTAAAAAAATTTAACAAAAATAAAAAAATTTATTTTTCAAAATTGATAATTTTTGCCCTCTGTATTTTTGGTCTTTTTAAATAAAATATTTTATTCGTATAATAACTAAATTAAAACCCCGATTGAATAAAATCTATTACAATCTAAATTTTAGCGAAGCATTTTACTTTAATGATCTCAATCTTGATAATTTTTATATTCTGAATTTTTAAAGGTAGCTTTTAATTTTTGTATGAAAAAAAATTTATATTTAATATTTTTTTATTTGAGATTTTTTTGTAAATTTTTCTTAAAAAATTTTTAACCTAAAAAGAATGAAGCTTATTCAATGCATGGTTGAGTAATCAAATTGAAAAATAATTTTGATGAAACTTATTGATGATCAAAAAATTACAACGATTTAAATTTTTTTAAAATACTTTTGAGTCTATTATCCAAAAAATATCTAACAAAATAAAGCAAACTATAATAAAATAATAATGTTAAAATAATATGATGTTGCTCTCTGAGTTTGTTTGTCTTTTTAAATCCAATAATTCTAGAAATAAAGATTTAGTAAATTTTTAAAAAATAATAAAAAACTTTTTTTTTTATTATTTTTAATAAATATATTAATTCTTTTTATTGATAAATAAAACGATTATTAATAGAGTGGCTAAAAGAATTGGGAACTTAATATTTAAAAGTTGTTCTAGATTAATCCCAGACTAATTGTTTTGAATTTTAAAGCAAACTAATATTCAAGTTGAGACTAAAACTGTATTTTTCATCTTCATAAATGATTAATTTGAAAAAGATTTTCAAGTTTCTTTTAGTAAATTAATTTTAAATAAAGTAAACAGAAATTAAACAAATAAAGTTAAAAAATTAAATTTTTTTTTGTAAGTATAAATTATTTTTATCTATTAAATTTAATAAAATTTCATTCTCTAAATTATTTTTCATCAAAAATCAAATCTCAAGATTAATTAAAAAAATTTAAATATCAAATATTATATAAAAAATTAATCATCTACTTAAATTGAGTGCATCTAACTCCAAATAAAATTAAAAATTCATATTCAATTAAAAAACAAACTTATCGTAGTTTATTTTCAATAGACTTAAAATTTAAATTTAGCAAATAATTTGAAAAAAAAAACTCAATCAAATCAAATACCGCCCAAATTTCAATTTAAAATTTTGAATTCAAAATTGACAGTTTATTTTTTTTTATTTAACGACTCATTAGTTAATTAAATTTTAAAGCTTTTTTTTTTGATGATACCTTTAAGAAAATTAAAAGCATTATTTGAGGCCATACTGTCATTGATGGTTCCATATTTCTTGGCTAAATTATGATATCTTATTAAAATATTAATTAAAATTCCATAAAAACTTGGAATTCTCAACCAAAACTCTATAAACCTGTCATATTAAATTAGAAATAAACTTGTTTTTGCTTGGCAATTCAAATGGTAGTGAAAAATACACATTATAATTACAATTTTAATTAATAACAATTGATTTAAAGATAGGCGATGGTATCCGGTTTGGTATAAAAGCGAGCTTTAAAATTGATGACAAAATCATTCCTTGTTTGAAATTAAAATTTATTTTCCTTGAATAAACATTTGAAAAAAAATGAGTTTCAGCTATGACGAAAGAACCTTGAGCACTTCGTTGGCAAGAAACGGCTTGGCTTCTGGCTCTATAGCCTATTCATCAGGGGTAGCTTACGAAGCATCTGCTGGATCAGGATCAGGTCAAAGAGCGGCAAACCAAATCGCGTCAGACTTGCTATTAGGTGCTGCAAGTGGTGCTGGTTCAGCTTCTGCTGGTTTTTCTGCTTCATATGGTTCTTCAGCAGGCTCAGCTTTGGTTGCTGGTAATTCGGCTTCATTAGCTTATGGGTCTGGTGCTGGTTCTTCGTTAGCTTATGGTTCTGGTGCTGGTGGTTCATTAGCTTATGGCT
>VANL01001401.1:0-13808 GCA_006352455.1 Brachionus sp. 'Tiscar' | reverse complement strand
TTAGTTGATGAAGAAGGTCTTGTTGTTACTGGTGGTGTTGCTGAATCAGTGTTAGTTGATGAAGAAGGTCTTGTTGTTAATGGTGGTGTTGCTGGATCAGTGTTAGTTGATGAAGAAGGTCTTGTTGTTAATGGTGGTGTTGCTGAATCAGTGTTAGTTGATGAAGAAGGTCTTGTTGTTACTGGTGGTGTTGCGGTGCTTGTTGTTATAATTGATGCCAAGATTAATGATTCACTTGTTAAAATTGGACTTCTGGTTGTTGTTACTGGAATAAAATTTTGCATTTTTGAGGATTTTAAGAGTCCAAAAATTATATAAAAGGTTACAAATAACATTTTTTCCATTAATTTTTTTATTATTCATTCGAATATATATTAAATTGATTATTTGTTTTGGTATTATTTTTTGAATATTTAAATATTCAATTTCAAGTTTTTTTTTAATTTGATATTTTAAACGAATTTGATCTATAACTTTAAAAAATTAAAATAAATAAACTTCTGATGCAACTTTTTAATTTTATTTAAAATAAAAAATAATAAACCGCCTAAAATAAATCACAATAAATTTATTTCTCCCATTAAATTTATTCTTACACCGTTGTATCTTTTTGAAAGATCTTTACACATAAATGTTTGCAATTCTTTTGTTTTTTTAATTATTAGATCTAATTTTTCTCTAATACTTTTTTCCTCAACAACCAATTCTTTTTGCTTTCGCTTCATTAGCTCTTGATTACTGATAAACCGCTCAATTGATTTTCTCTTATTTAAAAACTGATCATAAATTCGTTTAAGATAGTTTGGTGAATCATTGATTCTAAATAGTTGCTCGATTTTTTTATTTTTAAAAAAATTCAAAACATCTTTGGTAAGTTCAATTGATTTCGAAAGATCTTTTTCGGTACAAGACTGAACAGGTCTAGGTGCATCTTGCATTATTGTTGATATAACCAAACTATCGGAATCTGACTTCATTTCATTTAATTTTTGTTTTAAAAAAGTAACAAGCTTGATTTTTAAATTTAAATAAATATTTAAACAAAAACTTTTTTTTTTACTTTGGTTAAATCATTTAGTAGCATATTTCTAGTCTCTGTCCATTCCAGAACAAGATATGCATCGGTTTCTTTGGCTATTCCATCAGTTGGAATATAAACTCCTGAATTTTCTACAACGATCTCATTTTTCAAAGAATCAATGTCATAATCGATGTTTTGAAAATTGTCTTCAACATTATCAACAGAAACCCCAAAATCTCCCCAATCAATCTCTTCTCCCTACTCAAAATTTAAAAAAAAAATATGAATTTAAAAATTTATACATCAGCTGGAGTATCAAGTTGAACATTTGAAGAATCAATATCAAAGTCTCCAAAGTCTATTGTATCTTCTTGAACTTTTTGTTCATCATCGCCAAAATTGAATGTAAAAGGATCAGGCTTTTCAATTATTTTAGGTTCAATACCAGTTCTCCATTCAAATACAGTAGTATTGCCTTTATTTATTAAATGAGCTAGTATAGGCATTGAATCAATAGCTTTTCTAAAAAATTAATTTAATTTAGCTTAATTTAGTAAATTTTATCTGTCTACCTTTTAAAAAAATATTCAATGTAGTCGTTGTAAAATTCAAAAGTATTTTTTAGTGATGAACATTTTTCCACAATCTGTTTGAATGTATTTACCAATTCTTCAGGTAGTTGTTTTAGTTCTTTGGCAATATTTTCACCCTGTTCATTGTAATAATTAATAATTGTTTTTTTTTTTTTATAAATTTGTATTTTCTTTGAATTTAATTATACTTTAATTCCAAGCTCGGAACAACTCTGCTTAATTTGATAATTTACTTCATTTATACTTTTCTCTAAAGAAGAAAACTTATCATCACATTCTTTTTGCTGTTGCTGACACTTGTTGATTTGTTTTTTAAGAGCAGGTATTTCAAAAGCCACATTTCTTTGCAGAATGCTCGCTGCTTCCCCCAAATAGATATTTTCTTTTTGGTATTGTGCAACTATGCTGTTCCAATCTTTCATTCGCTGAGATGAATACATACCAAATATGTTCTTGGACTCTTTTTCAGTCTCTTTCAAGATTTCAACTATTTTTAAACAATTGAAATAATGTATCGCTTCAAAAATTAAAAATTAAAAGCATAAACACTAAAAAATAAAAGTACATGATCCAGATAGAAGAGAAGTTATTTCAGGATGCTCAGGCATATCTTGAATGGCATGATTGATTTTGTTGCGCACAGGAATTACACTTTTTTGCCAATCTCTTGGACATTGTCTTCTGTCAATTATCCAGTCTGAGAATATTAAAAATTTGGGAAAAATTAACAAAAAAATTTTTGCCAAAAATTACCTAAGAGTTTTGTCAAGTGAATATCAATCGGAAGCTGATTTTCCATATTTGGCTAATTTTAATTTTGATTTTAGATTAAGTTGGCAAAATATTTGAATAATATTCGAATTTAAATTCGTGTCAATACTAAAAGAGTTATCAATTCTAAATTTAATTTTGGTTCAGATTAAGAATCTTTTCTTGCCTATGCATTAATGTTTAGTTAGAATTAAATTTTATTCAATTAGTATCTTTCATTTTAAAAAAATTAACTTTATTATAATAAAAATAAAAATAAAAATTTTGTTTTCTTTTTAAAATGACCAGACATTCTAAAAACGCTACTGCGGGACCAACTTATACATATCATGAAAAAACAAAAGATAGCAAAGCTTCTGGCTACGGCACCAAAGATGTTCGCCTGAGCAAAGATGCAATTAAGGTATTAGAAAATTCAAGAATTATATGTTGTTGGAATTTTGTGTATTAAGGATTTTGATTGTTGCTCCTTGAGTTTACAGCCTTGTATTAACCCGGTTATTACGTAATTATTCAAGCTTTAAATGAAAATTAATGAGCTAGAAATTTTCTAGACCTGAAGGTTGGATATATGAAAAAGAAGCTATTTTAGAATACATTCTGCATAAAAAATTGGAAAATGCCAAAATGTTAAAGAAGTATCAAAAGCAAAAAGAAGAACATGACAATGAGATGAAAGACTTGGCTGACATAGAATCTAAAGAAAAATTGGATAAATTTTTGAAGACAGAAGGCAAATTGGTCAGTTCATCCGATAAAAAAGCTTCCACAAGCTCGAAAAAAACTGAAGACACAAGTAATTTGAATTAAATTTGTTTAAATTTGACTTAATTTTCAATCGAAGAGTCAGTATCCAACATGGAAGGTGAGTTGCGCAAAAAATTGCCTAGCTTTTGGATACCTAGTTTGTCTCCAGCGTCTAATAGCAAAGGGGAATTAAAAAAACCAGTAGAACATAAGATTTAATCATAATAAAGTCTAATTTTAATAAACAGTAATTATAAAAGGACACTACAATTTACTGTCCAATGAGTGGTAAACCAATTAGTATGAAAGATCTGATTGATGTAAAATTCAAACTTTTGGACGAAAGCTTGGAAAAGTCAAAACTAGTTGCCAAAAGTGAAAGATATGTATGTCCCGTTTCAAATGATATTTTGGGAAATTGTGTCCAATCCGTAGTTTTAAGAACATCGTAAGTAATAATTATTTTTAGGATTTTTTAAAGTTAATCTGAATTTTAAGTGGATCGGTGATTACAGCTGAAGTGGCTGAAAAAGTAATAAAAAAAGACATGGTCGATCCGATAAATGGCAAAAAAATGACAGAAAAGGATTTCATTTATATACAAAGGGTATAGAAATTTTTTTATTAATTTATTTAAGCAATGAATTTTTTATTTTATTTTATTTTATTTATTTAAGGGCGGTACAGGCTTTGCTGGTTCTGGTGTTAGCTTAACTTCTAAAAAATTTGGTCCTGCAATGCAATGATTACATTTTTTGATTGTTTTTTATGTAGATAGAATTAATAAGCTTTATTTCTGAAATAAAAATTTTTTAAATTAATATTTTTATTTTAAAAATTTGATCAAAGAGTTATTTAGATATTAGATCATAAAGCTTTGCGTTTTTTCTATGCACTTATCCTTGGAAAACCTATTCACAATTTTTGATCATGTTGAGAGAATTGCCAAGATTGGAAAAATGCTTTTCCTTGTTTTCCTAAAGAATATGTATGCAAGCATGTAATTGGCATGACTATTAGATTAAAAGAAGTCAATTTTCCATTAATAGCTAAATAAGTTCCCATAAGTCAAAAAAGAAAGAGAGACAACTCTATTATGGATAAAATTAGAGAATAATTTTTTATTTTTTTTTTTACTAAAACTCAATATTAATTTTTATCTACTAATTTTTAATTTCTTTTTAAATAGCTTTTATTAAATTATAAATAACCCAAAAATATTTTATTTTAATATCCAAATAATTAATTTAAATACCCATTTGATAATAATCCGTTTTTTATACATGCTTTAATTTATTAATCTATTAATGTTCTTTCTTGAGGTCTTGCTTTCTTTTGAAAAAAAAACAACTTTTAGGTTCACATAAGTAGGATATTTATCTTCAGTTTAAATATCCATTCTTTCTAATTGCTCAAAATAAAGCTCTTCATTTACATCATGATCAATTGTTAATCAAAGGTTTTTGATTTTTATATAGTTTAGGCTGACCGATGGCAATTTGTATGAGAATTTGTCTGTTTTTATAAAAAAAATAAATTAATAAAACTGCCTAAAATATTACAGATAACTTTAGAGCATATTAATTTTTGAAGTCGTGTTAAAATTAAATTCATTAAATGTCCAAGTTTAATTTGTCAGTTTGCTTCTAATTTTTAATTTTTAGAGGAATACATCAAAATTTTAAATGATTTTAACTTTAAAAATTTTTAATAAATTTAATAAATAAATAAAAAGCTTTGATAGAGTTTAATTTTTTTGTGTTTGAATTAAAAAATTAATCTAGTTTTTAAGTAATATTGAAAAATCGCGATATTTCAAGTATTTTTTTCAGTTTCAAATTTAAAAAAAAATTTTAATTTAATATTGCATACATCTACATAAATTATATTAATTTTTTAAGTGAAATAGAAAAATATACAAATCTTTCATCAGTAAGTATCCACTTGTAATAGAATCAATTTTCCAAATATCAAAATTAGCTCAATTTGTTTGGGAGCAAACTAATTTTGAAAAATTAGTTTTCTTCATAATAAGATAGAACTAGAATCAAAAATATTCTCTTGAAAGAGTTCTCTGTTCAAAGTAATCATCGAATGTAATAAATATTTGAAAAAAAATCTATTGAAAAATACAATTAATTAATATATTTATAACCTTTTAAAAAGTTAAAAATGATGATAAAAATAATATTTACAGTCATACATGAAAAGTTTGTATGTTTGTATGAAAATTTTCAGCAATTAATTTTAGATTTTTTTTTTTGGGATACAAAACTAATAAAATAACGCAAATATAATTTAAAAAAAAAAAACTAGAAATTTTAGATTGTTTAAAATTTTTTTTAGACCAAAAGCTCACAAGATTAAAAAAGTTCCCCAATATGCTCAATTTGAACACTATCAAATTGTTCAAAATAGGAAATATACATTTGATATGTATTTATTCATTGCATCTTCTTCTAACGGGTGTTCAAAACAATATTAGGTATCCAAACACTTTTTGTTATATCTAGCGAAACGAAAGTCCAAATGTTTTGAAATTTTTTACAAATATTAAGGTAAGAATAAGCTTAGATTAAGTATTAATTTGATCTAATTTTTGATTAATTTCATCACTATTGCAAGCAAGTTATATTTTTTTTATATGAATACTTTTGGACTTTCATTCGAGTCACAATAGCGTTCTAAAGATAAAAATTTCAGTGTCTTTTTTAAGATAACTTTTGATACATAAGTCATTGAAAAATGGTCAGGAGACTATTTTGATCAGTATTTTTGCTCTTTAAAATAAAAAACTAAACATTTATATTAACTTTCAAAACATTAGAGGACAATTGTCATTTTTAGGTAAAGGTGTTTCAGATGGCCTATTTCGGTTAATTAGCATAGTAAAAACTTTTAATTTAAATTTTTTTAAATATTAGATAAATATAACTGTAACTGTACAAAATTTGGTTAATAATTAATTAATTTTGTTTACTGGAACATATTTTTTTACATGTCAAACTTTTGAACAATCTTTTTTGAACACCCGTTATTTTTAATGTTTTATATTTTGGTTTTTGGTCTAAATCTAAATCTTCATCAATTTATGCATTCTCTTCGATAATAATTAAGACACAAATTTATGGAATATAATTGTACACCATTTACTATTGAATTTATTTAAATATTCTGCAATATTTATGCGATATAATTAAAACATGGGCTAAAAAAAAGGGATATAACAAGTCTAAAATTACAATGAAAAATATTGAAGGAAATCGAATCTGTAAAATTTCTGGGATAAAAATAAGATGGGACATAATCGAGCTTTGACTGTATTTCTATTTGATTAGAAATTTAAATTTCAAATATGAAAATGCTTGCAATATTAGATTAAAGTTTTTTTTTTATATGAAACATCGCACTTTTTCAATGTTGTTTCAAGACTAGATTAATTTTGTTATTCAAACACATAAAAAATTAAACTATATTTTTTTGAATAAAATAAAATTTTAAATTTAATTTTTGCATTTCTATAAAAATTACCTTAAATCACAATCAAGCATTCGTTCGTAAACAATAATGTTTGATGGTGTTCAAACACGGTACCAAGGAAATAACTTCTAAATTGAATTTTAAAAAAATTTTTGATTTTTACAATGGTTTAATAAATTATGCCAAAAGTTTGCTTTATAAAAAAAAATAAACTTATTCAGCAGCCTATATAACCATAGCATTGATTTACTAATAATAAATAAAAGCCTATTGAAAAGAATTCCATTTTTTTTAAACAAAATTTTATTTTTCTACAATTACCTATGTGATTAAAATAAAAGTGTGCATGATTTGAAATAAATTTCGCACTTAGCCCTCCAAAAATAAATAAGCTTTAAATTTTTTGAAAAAAAAAATACCAAGTAACATTCAATAAACCTCGTTATTTGTTATTTTAAGTCAAGTATGACACTTAAACTTTAATTGATTGGGAAAACAAAAAATACATCAAAATGTCAATGGAAAGAGATTATATTACGCACGATACTCATCCGCGCTCAATTACGGCTCTGGGCTGTAGTCCTGCTAGACGAGAAATATTCATAGGCTTCGAGGATGGTACTGTCAAATCAATAGAGGTCGATACAGGCAGCTTGGTTCAAACATACTCAGAACATAGAGGCTGGATCACACAATTTCTTTTTTGGCCCAAGACGAAACTCTTACTATGCTCGTCAAACGACTCGCTAATATCTATGATCGGAGCTGGTGGAAATATAATGGACCGAATCTTTGTCGGTAATCCGGTCTATTCAATGTATTTAAATACAAAAAAAGATGAAATTATATTCGGCATTGCGAATGGCATTCAATTTCACAAAATAAAAGATACAAAAGAAGGCTTTTCTCACTACATAGATCCAAAGCCAAGTTCTATTTTAAGAGAACATGACGATATAGTCAGATGCTTAGTGGTACTAGATTCTCGCATTTATTCAACCGGCTATGACGGTGCTCTTGTTATTTATGACTGCCATTTTACAGGCAGGGAAAGTGCGGCTAAAATTTTCAAAAATTCGAAAGCTCATGATGCTGGTATTTCGTGTCTTTCTGTCGAAAAAGATTCGATAGAAAACACCGTATGGGTGTTCACAGGAAGCTTTGATAAAACAATAAAAGTATGGACTGGAGAAGGTAAAAAAAAAAATTTTTTTTTTTATTTTTTTTCTTGAATAAAAAAATTAGTCTGAAATAATTATAAATTTGAAGGAAAAATTGTACATAAATTTGAAGGCTTTGTGACTGGCATCACTGGTCTATGCTACGTGCCCAAAAATAAAACCTTAAATTGTGTGGCAGGAACAAGCAATGCGTTTATATTTGACCCGAAATCAGGCGAAGATGTAACCGATTTTATTGATACATTTGTCCAAGAGACTAAAGGACATCACAATCTGCAACTATTGAAATACTTAAATGATTATAACATAATGCTAGCAAGTACAAGCAGACGGCAATTGATTGTCTATCGATACAATCCAAGTGGATGTTTGACTTCACTCAAATGCAAACAAACTTTGGACAGCGTTTGCTTTACTTCTAAAGTGCCTATTTTAATTTTTACTGGTGACACAAATGGCCAAGTTGCCAAATGGGAACAAAAACAATCAAATCAATTGGTTTATTTGAGTGAAAATTTGCTAAAAAGTGAACTTGTTGTCAAAGAATCGTCGCGTATCCAGGGCCAGGCCAAGCAAAATACTCAAAAAAATGAAAATAACAATGAGTCAAATTTAAGTTTTTATTCAAATAAGCAAAAATCAGATTTGTATGCTAATTTAAAAAAAACAAATATAGTTTTAAAGATTCTCTATGTGGAAAGTTTAGATTATATATTGGCTGCTTGTGAGGATGCTTCTATTTATGTCTATTGCTTTGATGAGGAAGCTGTTAAAATATTAAAAAATATGAAATATTCGGATGAAAATGCAAGAATTGAAGAGAAAAATTTCAATTATTACAAAGAATATTTAAAAAGTGTAGATAATACTAATGACGATGATTTAGATGCGACAAATTTTGATTTTGTCGAAGAAACAAAGCCAGAAGAAGGCGATTCTGTTACCAATCGTGTAGCTGGTTATGTGTTGAAAAAAATTTTAAGTGAACATACAAGTTGTGTTACTTCGTTGGTGGTTATAGATCGTCCAGATCTTTATCCGAATAGATTTTTGTTGAGTGCCGGCTGGGATAGAAGAGTGTGCATTTGGGACTTGGACAAATTGAGGCTATTTGATCTCTTTCGAAATAAGAATGTAAATAATTTCGAAGAAGTTGAACTTGCCAGTGACGGTAATATTTTGGACATGTGCTACTGTCCTAAATTGAACTATTTTGCCTATGCTAGCACCGATTCAATGTGTTATGTGAGACAATTTTCCACTTATGGATCCGAAATGGTTTTGGTGAATACTTTACAAGGTCATTTTAGCGAAGTAAATTGCATTAGATGGATTGAAAATAAAGCCTTGTGGGTAACTGGAGGAGAAGATGGCACAGTCAGGATATGGGTAATAAATACTCATTAAGATTGCATCATTTAGAAAATTTTTTTTTCTAGTCTGATAATTGTGAGCAAATTCATACAATTAATTGTGGAGGCACTGTAAACAGTATTTGTGTTGATTTTGTTGAAGAAGTTTTAATTGTTGCAGTTCATGATTTGATTAAAATATATGAAATGACCGAGTATCATTTAGTTCAGACAAATGCAGGACACTATGATTCAATTAGGTTTGTTTAAAATCTCAATTTAGATTTTTAGAAAAAAAAAAATTTTTAACTCTTATCCGTCCAAAATAGAAAAAATAACGTTATCGGCCAAAATGGGTCATTTTTGACCCGAAAAAAAAATCCAATTTTTCGGAGATTCTGGATTCGGAGGCTATGGTAAATGTCGATGAGCGAGTAATCCTGGGTGTGCTAGATGGAGATTCTAATAAAGGTGCATCATCGTCTTCTTCGTCTGATGTTTCTGACTCACTTTCATACTCGTCGACAAATTCTTGCAGAGTAGGTTGAACATAATCAAACTCGTCATCGCTTACTTGATCCTCAGCATCTACCTGTTCAGATGAATAGTTATATGTATTCATATTATAAAAACTCATTTATTTAATACTTCTAAAATATTATTATTTATTTGTTTTCTGTATAGTATTATTTAATATAATTAAGAACTTAGTTTTTATAGCCCCAGCCATGAACCGTTAATTTTAATTGATTAATCAAGGAATAAGCTTATTCTAGCCGTTTAAATTCAGCTTAGCGAAGTTAAAAATAAGATCATTTATCGGTATTTTCTCATATTTTAAAAAGTTACACTGAATAAAACAATTGAAGTAATATCAGTTTTTTGTATTTTTAATTTTTTTTAAACAATGGTGTTAAATAAAAAAATAAGATCAATTTTCGGTGTTTTTATTTTTAAAGGGAAAGACAATCAATTAACAATCGAAATCAATTAAGTTGAATGAAAAGTTTTTTTATTTATAGAAAAAATTCAATGTAATCTTGCTTGGGTCATTTTTGACCCATTTTGGCCGATAACCGAATATTGGGTCATTTTTGACCCAATTTTGGACGGATAAGAGTTAAACTAAATTTGCTTAATAAATTTTATTTTAGAGATATTTGTTTCATTCCAGAGCGAAATCATATTGTGAGTGTTTCATGGGATAAGACAATTAAAATTTGGAAATCGTACAGAAAACAGAATTTGCTAAGAAAAAAAAAGCAAAAGGCAGAAAACTCTAAATTTGATTCATGGGTATGGGATCAAATGAAGATAGCTTTAAAAAATCAAGGCTCAGCTGACTTTTCAACTTATAATGATGAATTGGTTGCTTAAATAAATTTAATCTTATAAAAATTAAAATTTTTATTTATTCTTTATTATTTAATTTTTGTAACAGTAAATTTTAAGAGCCCGTTTATAAAATTAGAAAAATATATTGCATTAACGACCAGTGGAAATTTGAACCGGACATGATTTTTGATCAGCAAATGCTCACATCACATGTCAATTTAAATTTAGGTTAAATTTTAAAAATAAAAATAATTTTTTTTTTCTAAAACTTGGAATTGTGAAGTTCGTTTCAATTCGATCTTTTCAATTTAGAAAAACTTGAATAGTTTTTTTACTAAAAAAGATAATTTATCTCTATAAAATGCTTAATTATAAGAAAATTTGCTTAAATATTAAGCCTTTTTTAATGAAAGGGGTTTAAAACATGCGCCCCGTACTACAGAGATATTCATAAGATTTTCTTTCCCCTTGCGGGGATCGAACCTTCGACCCTCTGCTTGGATGACTAACACGCAAACCTCTTGGCTATACGGGCTTTTTTTTAATATCATAGTTGTTTGTATTACCAGTAGCAGCCGTAGCTTGATTACTTGTATTAGCGGTATATGTATTAAAACCGGCAAAGTTATTACTATTATTGAATATTCGAACACATTTCAATATTCAAATTTGGAAATTAATTGAAAGTTTGATTCTATGGAAAATATCTCAAAAATAAAAATTTACACTTTTTTCAATTGATAAAAAGCGCAGCACTTTATTCTTTATTTAAATAAAATAAAAAATAAATTCAAAAAAGTAAAACCATAGATTTTTCAGAATTTTTTATAGTTTTGCTTTAAAAAAAAAGTTGTTTATTAAGTAATTGCTGGGAGTACATATGATTTAACTGAAAAAAGTATTCATTTTAGCTTTTTTTGACTAATAAAAATTGGTACACCATTTTTTTTCCAACAAAACTATATACCACGGTAAAGAAAATTTTATGATTTTTCAGAATATATATAATTTTAAAAAATACTTTAATTTTATCTATGAGTAATTTAGTCTGAAAAACCTACAATTTTTTAAAGGCTTTGTTCTTTTTAGACACCTGGATATAATTTTTTTTTTCAGCTTCCCAAAAAAAATAAAATTCAAAAGGCGTAGTTTACGAAGATAAAAAGTCAAAAATTTGAAATTCAGATAGCACTTACCGTAAACTCTTGTTTACTACCCCGGGGTACAAGTATGGTTTTAGCTATTGCCCCACCACCATAATATATATAAGCCCTGGATTTTTCAAAAAAGTTTCATTATAACCCCGGGATTTTAATTTAAAAAACTTTGAAATACTTATATAATGTTTAGCTGAATTTCATCATAGCCCCAGTGTGTATTATAAAAATTTTTTTTATAGTCTCATGGGATTGAAATTTTCAAAATAATACACACCCATGAGCTTTAAATTATATTCCAAAAAGGCTAACTAACTTACTGCAACCAGCGGACATAGCATGGTTTCGACCATTAAAATCGTTGTATAACTAGTTTTGGAATGATTGGCTATTAAACTCTGAAAAAACATACACAAAATCAAATAATGTTAGGTCGCCAGGTTATGCACAAATTATTCTATGGATCAGCACAATTTGGGAAAATTTTGATAAAATGATTATTCAAAATTCGTTTGATCAAGCAGGAATAACGTCAAACATTATTGACTCGTTTCATAGGCAGCTAAAACATTTTATTCTGAATAATGAGTTTGTTGATGATGTCGATGACGATGATGCACAAGATGTAAATGGTTTTGGTTCAGGCGAAGAAATGACTATTGACGATTTAGGTGCTGACGATGATGATAATGTTGACGATGATGATGATGATTATGAAGATGAAGATGAGTCGGAAATGGAAATAAATTAAAAATTTTTTCGTTTAATTTTTCAATTAGTAAGCTCATCAAAAATTAGTCAATTATTTTAGTACTTTTTTCTATTTTTCCTGTGAAGAATCGAATTTTTTTTCAAAAACTATGAATTTTTCATTATAAGCCCATTTAAAAAATAAGCATTTTATATTATAAGCCGATTTAAATTATTAAATAATTTTTTTTTTAACCCGGGTTTCTAATTTTTTCAATCTTAAAATACCTATACTAGAAATTTACTTTTTAAATTACAACCCCCCCCACCTTTTTATTTGAACCCCATGAGGTAGTAAACAAGAGTTTACGGTAAGTTTTGAATTTCTGGAACCTTACATTTATTTGGTATTCATTTGTCAAGACTCAAAATTGGATTCTATTCGTTAAAGCAAATTGATTTAAGCTAATATTTTAGTAATTTAATCGTCCCAGCTAAATTAATTTGTAATGCAATAGTTAATGGAAATTTAAAAGAAGTTCATGTGTATTAGTTAAAATTAATCAATAACTATATAATTGAGAATTTAATGAATATTGATAAAATATTTTAAATGAATTTATTTTATCTATTAATGTTTTTTAAAATTAATGTATTTTATTTTTCAAACTATCGAATCTATATAAATACTTAAATTTTAAATAAATTTTTTAAATTCAATTATTAAAAAAAATTCAATCTTTTAGCCATTAAACCAAGAAAATGTCATTCGGATATCCTTTAACAGCTCAATTTTCTTCTTCCCAATTGGTACCTGGTCAACTAACTTCTAATGGTGGTCCTTTATCTGGTAATTCATTAAACTGGAACCAATTATATTCATCAACATTAGCTTCAAATGCTCCAGTTTGGAGTCAATGGAATAGAATTCCAACATGTATGCCTTGGTCTGGTCCTGGTGCCTTATGGTAGATTGATTCATTTTTTAGCTTATTAATCAGTTATAAACCCTTTTATCCAAATAAAATTAAAGCTCAAAAATCAAATTTCTTTTATTTATAAATTTTAGTTCTTTAATTCTTAGACATACTATTAGTATATTTATTGTTAAATATTTTGAGGAATGGATATGTTCTTTTTTCATGCATCTTTTTTTTTAGCTTAGCAATTGAAAAATAAAATAAATTCTATGCATTTTTAAAATTTTTGTCCAAATTTTTTTTTGTACGAAATTTTCAATAAACAATTTTAACTAGAATTTAAAATAAAGATTTTCAATGCTTTAATTAATAATTCATGATTAAAAATAATTTTTTATTTCTTAAACTCAATTAAACTAAATAATAAAAAATAATGATAAAAATCTTTAATTTTTTTTAATTAATCCACAAACACTGAAAAATTGGCATATGTCTGATATGTGAACTATAGATCACAAATTATGTGAACTAAAAATTATGTGCACTCTCTCGAATAATAGT
>VANL01001400.1:0-13832 GCA_006352455.1 Brachionus sp. 'Tiscar' | reverse complement strand
GCAATTTTGATAGCAGCTGGAATGCCACTTAAGGTTGCATTATTTTGCAATTTTTTAAGTTCATGTTTTATTTACATTGGTCTTTTTCTTGGAATATTTGCTGGTGAAAATTTAGATGCAAATATGTGGATTTACGCAGTTGCTGGTGGAATGTTTATTTACATAGCTGTTTGTGATATGATACCTGAACTGGCTGAGATGTCAAATGAAATTGAGAAGGAAATTTTTGAAAAAGAGTCAAAATATTTAGGTTCTGAACATGGTAGAAAAGAGAAGTTTGCAATCAAAATAAAATTAATTAATTTTTTTATTCAAAATTTTGGTATGTTAATAGGATTTAGTTTTATGACGTTAATTGCTGTATATGCTGATAAAATTAAGTTATAAAATTAATAAAATGGTCTTTTAACATTCTCGCTAAATTTTCCAATCATATTTCCTGCTGGATAATAATTAGCCACCACAAAAAGGCTACCATCCCTAGCTTTTGTAATACCCAAGCCAATTTCTCTACTTGATTTCCAAACAACTTGGGTGAAATGTCCGGTTCCGGGCTGATAATCTTTGTACTTATACTGGGATATCTCATCGTACCATTCTTTTGTCGGTTTTTCTCCAGACAGAGCACTGCTTCGACTGTCAAATGAAAAATAAAGGTTTTCACCTAATTTTTCATTCCTATATTTATTCGAACTGTGAACCAAATTTCCTAGCTTGGCTAAATGATTAGCATAGCTTTGAGCAATAGACGATAACTCAGGATTATGAACTAAAGGTTCTGAACCATGCTTTTTTCTATAATAATTATGAGCATCTATGGCTTCTTTAATAAAAATTGACGATGAATCATCTGAATATACTGCTAATGGAATGCTTCGATCAAGTTTTCTATTTAAGTCTAGATCACGCGTATCTTTCAATGGTAAACCTCTTGGCTCTAGTCTTGGCTCTATTCTTGGCTCTATTCTTGGTTCTATTCTTGGTTCTATTCTTGGCTCTATTCTTGGTTCTATTCTTGGTTCTATTCTTGGCTCTATTTTTATCGGATTTATTTTTTTGCTCAAAGTTGAAATTGATAGAGACTCGGGAAAAAAACTTTGAGCTAAATTTTTGTAACTTGATGGTTTCAAAACATTCATTTCAAATTCATCTTTGAAATTTCCAGCTGGAAAATAGTTTGCAACCACATAAAAATAGCCATCTAGTGTTTGAGCATAGGCAAAGCCTACTTTACGGGTGTCTTTCCATACCATTTGAGTAAAATGACCAGTGGATGGAGTAAAATTTTCGTTATATTTGTAAAGAGCTTCTTCCTTGTACCATTCATCTGAGCATTCATCACCACCAAAATACAATGACCTGGCTCTTAGAATATTCTCTCCTATTGGTTCATTGTACCATCTAGCATTGCGATACCTAAGGTATCCAATCTCGGCCAGCTGTTCAACCCATTCCAGGGCTTGGGCTGTCAAATCTGATGAAAGTTCTAATCGCGGCACACCGTGTAATTGACGATACTTGTTATGAGCTTCCAAAGCTTCTTCACAAAACCGCTTTTGGGATATTAATTTTGGCATTTTCTAAAATTCACATGAGTTCAAACATTCAAAAAAAATTTAATTTTAAATTGCGAATTATCTGCATTTAGATAAGAATTAGTAAAACACCTAATCTTTATTGCTCTAATGAATAATTTTAGATAAAAAAATTTTGTGAGAGTTTGAACAAAACACGTCTAAAATTAGTCTAAATTTAATTTAGGATTTTAATAATGAAAATTAATTTTGTTTCGAATCGTTAAAAATTCTGATTTTACGAGACGAGTATCTCAAAGCCATTTGAGATAGTAATTCATTCAAGATAAGAGGTCTATTTAAACTAATCAAGTCGTATTTGAAATGTTTTTGTTCTTATTCAAGTGTTGAAATATTTTGACTTTATGTGTCAAATACGAGTCTGATTTTCTTTTTTTTTTCAGAATTTAAAAAGCCTTTAAAGTTATGCTCTCTGAGATACTAATACAAATGATTTTTCAAAGCACAAAGGAACTTTCTGTTTATTAAGAATAATTGTTTTTTAGTTAAATATGCTATTTTGGCCTCTAGAGAACGAACATTTTTCCTTTATTAATTTTATCTAATAAAAATTGAAATTATATTTAGCTTTCATACTTTTTAAAAGCATCACATGATTTTATATCAATTTTGAAAGTTAATTGAATTAATATTTTTATTATATAGGTTTATCTTTTAAATTTAAATTTTATCTCTTTTGAACAAGATTCGTATTTTGATGATTTATAAGCCTTCGTTTGTTAAATAAACTAGTATAATATAATTAGCATTTAAATAAAATTTCAAAAATATATTTTTTAATTAAAAATTGATTTTTTTTATTTTTTTCAAATTATTTCTTAGTAAAATGTTATAAATTAAATAAATTAACCCAAAAAATTTTTTTTCTAGAAAAGAGTGAATTTGAATTTCTTAATTAGGTAGCAAAAGCATGCGCTTTTTGAGAACCATCTTATTGAAGTCAAAAATTTGCAAAAGAGGTTTAATAAAATTTTACTTTTTCTTTGTTACGTACGGTATTGTGAATTTATTGTAAATTTATTATTATTTGTATCTTAATGCATATAGTATTTTGCAGAATTACATACTTTTTGCACAGACTGAATTTGAGTGATACAAACTATGTATCAGCTCAGAATGATCCTAAGACCTTTAGAAAAATTAATTTGAATTTGAAATTTTTGTTTTTGTCAATAAACATAAAATCTGATCTAAAGTTTTTATGTAAATACCATGCATTCATTTTTCTTATCAATTTTTCTTTTGACTTTTATAAAGTTTTTGCTCTATTCACTATTACTACTACTACTAATACTACTATTAAATGTTTAAGTATTAAAGGATAAATTTTTATATCATCTAAAAAAAAAAAAAAAATTTTTTTATATTTTCTGATTTCGTGCATAAATCAAATTTTTAATTTAAAAAAAAAAGGGAAAAAATTATTCAACTTAGAGATAAAACTCAAATATTATTTTTTTTTTACTTTTATTTTAATTATATATCAACTAAAATATTGTCAAATATATTTTATTTTTATTAAAAAATTCGCAAAATTTAAATTTATTTAAATTTATTAATATTGAATGATATTGAATATAATTCCAAAATTAAGAGACCAAGCTCTGATTAATAAGTAAATTTTTCACCATTGTAGGTTTCAAACTTTATTTATTAAAAATAGATCATTATGCATTTTTTTTTTAAATTAACTCATTAAGTTCTTAAAGAGTTAAAATAAAATAAAATAAACAAAAACTTGTAACAATTTTGGTGAAAATATATATAAAATATAAAATTTTGTATATAAAATAATGTATATAAAATTAAAAATTTTGTAATGTATCACCAATCTATTTTTGAATATTAAGCTAAAATATTATAAATAATTAGCATTTTTTTCAAAAACAATTTTTAGTCTTCAATTTCAAAATTAAACTAAATATATTAAAAAGTAAAATTTTGATTCGGATTTTGGCAAAAAATCGATGATACTTACAGCAATTAAAAAAAATTTTTGGTCAACGAAAATTTTGTAATCAATGATAAAATTATTTCAAAAATATTTTTAATATTATTCGTTTTTCTAACACCCAATATTTTCAATTTAGTGAAAATTTAGATTTGGTAATTTTCATAAAATTTTTAAATCAAAAATTAACTAATTGATTATTTTATAGTAGATTTATGAAAAAGCAATGCTTTCATTTTTTTAATTCTCTAATGTTCAGTAATTTTTATTTTTCTCAGAAAAATTAAAAATAAAAATTTTAATTGAAATGTAACTGTTATTCTGGATAATTTATTTAATTTCCGAATTTGATTTTTTGCAATTATAATCTTTAAACAAAATATTAAACTGAATCTATTTATTAAATTGGCTCATAAATTAATTTTTAGAATCCTTGAATCAGCCTTTGTCTCAAACTAAAAATAAAAAAACATTTTACAGCTTTTAAATACTTTATTTGATTTATGTTTGAAATCCTTTGCTTATGCTTTTGAAATAATTTTTCAAAAAATATTCAAAAATCAAGATCAACATCAAAAATATTAATTTTGTCTTATAATTAAAAAATTTTAATTTTTTTTATACATGTTACAAAAATAAAATATCTGAAATAAAAGTTAAATTGATTCAGTTTCCGTTTTTGTTTCAGTTTGATTTTCACCTACCATTATATCAGTTTTTTCAACATTCTCTCTATTTTCATTAACAATTGAATCAGTCTGTTCGACATTTTCTCGATTTTCATCAACCGTTGGTTTAGTTTGTTCAATAGTTTCTTGATTTTCATGTACCATTGGTTCAGCTTGTTCAATGGTTTGTTGATTTTCATGTATCATTGGCTCAGTTTGTTCAATAGTTGCTGAATTTTGGGATTCACAAACATTTTCATTAATTTCATGATCCATATTCTCAGATTCTTCTTTGTTGATTTGAATTTCAGCTTGATTTAGAGTAGGTGTCATTGGAAGTTTATTTAATGTTTCTTCTGATTCACTAAGTTTCCCGTTTGAGTAACCATTTTCCACTAAAATTTTACTTAAAAAATAAAAATTAAATTTAAAAAATATTTTTTTACGCATTTTTACTTTCCATTAGGATCTATGGTAGTCACTACCATAAGACATTTTTCTAAACCCCTTAGATACTTTTCTTGTTGAGTATAATTATTTGTTGGTTTGAGTAATAATTCGCTAATTCTTTGAATAGTAAAAGGTGCATTATTAAACGATTCAAATCGTTCGATTATTTGTGATTTTAATTGATTGGTATAGAATGTTTTTGACGGAGAAAGAGTTTGAGTAGATGTGGACAGATTTAAATCAGCTAAAACATTTCTTGTTTTTTTTAAGAACAATTTTTTAACTTTATGCCATGGAAATCTGTAGAAATAAAATTTAAATAGCATATCTTAGATACTTAATCAAAATTTTTACATATAAGTTCCAGTTTTGGCAACTTGTTCCAAAAAATTTTCTAAATTTTGGGTTATCTCTAAACTTTCATCTTTTTTGTTATTAAATTCTTCAAATAAGATAATTTTGATTTAATAATGAATTTAGATAAAAATCTACCATCTAATTCAAGCAAGATTTCTTGGGTATTTTCCATTTAGATAAAACTAAATTTAATGTCCTTTTAAATTTGAATTAAAATTCAACCAGAATTTTTAAAATATTAAAATTGATAAATTTATTTATATGAAAATATTAATATATAATTAAGTAACATTTTTTTTTCTAAAATTACAATTTTAACTTAACTTTATTCACGTTATAAAGATAGTTGATCGCAAAATTTTTTGGATTTCAATTTTTTTTAAAGTCAAAGCAGAATTCTTTTGAAAGCTAATTGAATTATTTTATTAATAATTAAATACTAAAATATGAGTGATTTGATAAAATTCAGTATAAATTTTCGAGAAAAAAATTAAAAAATTTTCAATTTAATGTTTAATTCTGTGTTTTTGATTACATTTTATTTTTTATTAAGTAATCTGCTGTTTGATAATTTAACATGTTTCCTGTCAAATATAATATAAAATAGGTTTAAGAGTACGGCAAAGATAATTTAAGTTAAAATGATTTTTTATTTTTAGTGGTTTTAAATAAAGTTAAATCTCAGATTAATTCATTTAAATTAAATTTGAAACGAACAAACTTCAATATGTTTCAGTCGAGTCAACTCAGGAGATTTTAAAAATGAAAATTCTGCTTTCTTTGTTTTGATTAATCATAAAACTTTAATAAAGATATCCTAATCTTTTGGAATTATAGTCTCGCTTTTAATTAAGACAAGAAAAATTTTAAATTTTTTTAATAAGGGAATTTTAAAGCAACACGAAATTATTTTTAATTGATAGAATTTCAACTTTTTCGTGAGATTCATCATTCGTAGTCAAACAAAAGAGGGATATATTCGGTAGAATTTTTATTTAAAGCTAAAGCTTAATTCATCAGGTACCATGGAGAATAAAATTCTTATTGTTGTCATTTTAAATTTTCATTTAATTGTTGCTCGCCAGAAAACTTATTGTCGATTTTCCATTTTTTCAATTTCAAGACATATGGATGAAAGACTAATTCACAATAAACATAAAGCATTTTAAATTAATGACTTCCTGAATTTAACTTTTTTCATATCAACTTAAAGGTATATAATTAAATATTTTCTCATTTTTTAATATGTCTTATTTGCATTTTCTTTTAATAGTTCCCTATCAGCTTAATATTGGTATCTCAAGCAGATTTTTTTGTTCCGAAATTTTTGTCGCTTAGTAAGCTATCTTAAAAGTCGATTAATTACCAAAAATAAATACTTGAATAAAATTAAAAAGTTTTATTTCCAGATTAAGCTCTCTTTTATTCTAAGATCCAGCAATTCTGTCTCTTTTAGTGAGATTATTAACTAGCGGCGTTCTATTCATTTAAATTTTGTCATAAATCAACCAATTTCCGCGATAGGTATATCTATGAGTATTTTAAGTTTATTGTTTTTATTTTCGGCTATTTTTCCTAGTTAGAAAAATCGATTCTAATTAGTCTTTTAATTATTTCTATTTCCAGAAGAGTCATATTCCATTAGTGTATTGAACTTTTTTTTTTTAAATTTCAATCATTTTAATTTCCTAATTTGAGAAACAATTTTCTTTTAAAAAATCACTTTACAGAAATTAGTTTTTTTATTGCTCAGGTAAATCTATCAAAAGCCTATATATATATTAGTTATTTTTTATCAATAAATCATTTCAATAAATTGTTTTGTTTAAGTCAAGATGCTAAATTCGGAAGCTTAGGCAAAGTTAGCTGAGATCAATGTTGCGACAAGAGGGTTTTTTAAATTTTTCAATATAGGAAAGTTATCATTAAGTCATTTTAATCATTTTTATAAAATAAAAACATTAGTCTAATTTCAAAGCTTTTATGACAAAAAAATAAAAAAGATATATTTGATTTTACAATAGATATATGGAATATTGAGCTTTAACAAAAGAAGGATATATGTAAAAGCCAAAGATAAGTGGTGTTGATAATTTCCTTAAATTATTGATTTTATTTAATTAGCGGTAATTTTTTACTTTTTAAAAATTTGCTGAAACAAATTTAGTTCTATCTATTTTCCTAACGTCTATTTTAAAAAATAAAGCTAGACTCGTTTGTCACAATTTTTATAATTAAAATCCTCGCCTGCAATTGAACGCATACTTATTTGTGGTGATAAACTTGCTCTGTTATCATTTAATTTATCTCTAATAGATATTTAAAAGATAAGCTTATTTGAAATATGATATCTTGTTTTTTTCTGTTTTTATTTTTAGTTTAGAGAGAGAGAGGGACAAAATCATGAAATAAAAATCAACTAGAATTTGTCTAATATTAATATTCCCTAAAAATTGGACCTATTACTCAAAGATAACAAGCTCTTGCGTTACGAGCCTATATCATCTCTAAATTTATCAGTGAAATTTGCTGTCATTTATATTACTATTCAATTGTCATTTTTATTAATTTCTATATCATATCATTCTTGTTTTTATAAAAAAAAAATAAAAGTAAAGATTAAGTAATCTAATTAACAAATATTTATTTTTATTGCTATGATGATAATGATTTTATTTTAGATAACAAAAAAATATATTAAAAAAGCGAAATAAGGGCACTTATAAACATTAATTTTGGCAGACAAATATTTCAACCAGGTTGAGTTGAACAAAATACTAAAATAGCTATTGGATTACTGCCTTTGGTAAACCAGATCGTTTTCATTATTTGGATTATTTAAAAATTGATTTTTGCTTAGATACGCTTTAGAAATTTGCTTTAAAAAATGCTTAAACAATTAATTATCAGTCATACTGGCTGTAAACTTAATTTATATGAAAATTTTCAACTAGATTAAATAAAACTTTAATTTTTCTAGTTCGTGGTACCATGGTATCAATATAAACAATTAAATTTTTGAATTTGATTTTCGAGGAAAAAAAATTAAGCAGATAATAGGCATAAAGTAATTCAAGTGTATTTAATTCTTTATTAAAATTCAGATAGGCAAAATAATTGTCAAATTTATTCTAGATAAAGGTAATTTAAAATAAAATTAAACAGCGTTGATATTTTCTTTTATTCATTGGTTTTCCTTAAAAGTTAAATCAGTCAAATAATTGCCACACTAACGCCATTCAATAGCAATAAGATCTTTTAATTTATTTGCATGAATAGAGTCTAAAGTTTTTTTTTCTCATAAAAATCAATTTTTATTTAAAAATCATGAAAAAAAAATTGTTGTTTTTTTTTTTTTGAATTCCCAGAGATTTAAGTAAATATTTGAAATCTTTATTTTTTATCAATGCAAATCAATCAGGTATTGTTCAGTTAGATTTTATAAAATCGACTTTAGAGACACGCTTTTAAAGTTTTAAAATTCCATCTTGTTTGTCAATGTCAATCAATCAAACCTGAATTTAAATGGATAAAAACTTAGTTACCTGAGAGACCGTGTTCATGCTAGATAATACTCTCTTAATGGTCATATTTCGCCGGCTATGTGACATTGTCCGGTTAGAACACTCAGGTAGTTATCCGAAATTGGCACAAATCGTATCATATCATCATCTATTCAATTCAACTCTGTACAGGTGTACGATACACTCTTGTCCAGAAATAGACCTCAGTCTTTATGCTAATTGCACTCAGCGGTAAAAGATTTCTCAACTAAATAAATGACAATATTTTAAATACCTTTTTATTTAAATCAAAATAAAAGATAAAATTTCATGGAATTTAAAATAGAGTACAGTGTCAAAATCGACAGATAAGTTATATTTGTATTTGTTCTTAGTACTTTGTTGATTTTTATATATTAATAAATTTCAATTTCAAAAGATTAAAAGATAAAATAGATAGCACAATGTTTTTTTATTAAAATAAAATTATTCATAGCAAGTTGACATAAATCATAAATTACCATTTTATTCTCTGTTTTGTATGTATTCATTTTAAATAATTATCTGTCCTCAACAGGTTTTTAAATGCGCCCATGGTAGTTAGCATGAGATCGACACTGAAATTTAATTAGGAAAAATTGGATTCGAACATACTGATATTGAGATAAAAACTGTCGTTATATTCAAAAGGAGCAGCAGAACAACAGCCTTATCTTATCATTTAATAATTTAATTTAGCAGACAAGAATTAGAGCTTAAAATAAAATTAGTTTTTCTTTATATTTTTTTCTTGTCACATAAATCGAATGCACTCTTTTTAATTTAAAAATTATATAAGTATCTTTTGCATATGAAGCATCTATTAGGTGTTTTTATTTTATCAATTTAAAAATTTGTTATCATATCACTAAGGTGAGCTTAAATTGTTTGCTTTAGCTCAATATGTTACTTTCACTCCGAAGACTATTGGGCTCAGTTGATTGAAAAAAAAATATCTCCTATCTCTATCTTTTCATTAGTTTTCCATTTTAATCAAAGATAAAAATTTCAAGCAAAAATATTGCGACTTAATAAAATTTTCCTAGTCATATTTTCTTATTCTTTTTCTTTTTTTTTTATAAATAAAGCATGCTTTTACTTTGATTTTCTTTTGAACAAATATTGATTTTTCCTTATTAATATATCTGTCCGCTTCTATTTCGTGTTCAGTGAACAGCTGACTTTTAATTCGCTTTTCTGGTCAGGTGCTTAATTTTTATATCCCTAATTCACTTTTTAGCTTAACTAGATAAACTTTTTTTTTCAAATTTATTTTCTGTCCAATTCAAACAAGATCTTGTTAAGATCTTAAAATAAATTAATACAAATATAGCTAGTTATAAATTAATTATTTTTTCCGTAGTTTACAATGTTTGCAGGATTAATAATGAGAGGAAAAAAATTCCTCTCGCTTAAATCGTTTAAGTGCGGATTAAGAAACGTTTATTTAAGCATTTTAAAAAAAAATCATTAAACCGATTTAAAATCGATTGGAACTAGTAATTAAACGAGATAATTAAATCTGGAGATTTAGTTCCCATTTTCTTTTTATTCATTCGCCTTTTTTTCCTATCTTCTTTTCAAGTATTATTTAAGATAAATCTCTTCTAAAGAAAATTTCCTATTTGTTTAGAAAAAAGAGACAATTAATTCCAACTTTAGGAATTTTGACAATTATTTTTCTTAGGTACTAATAATTAAAAAGGATTAAATTACAGAAATTCGAGATTATTTTTATGTCTAAATGAAGAGCAGCATTTCTCTTTTCTCTCTTTATTATTTTCTCTTATCTTTATCATTCAAATATTTACCTTTATAGTTCTTGGTCTGAAGATAATTAAATGAAAATATTAGTTTAAGATTTTTTTTTCCATTTGATTTTTATCGAGTTTTTCCTAGTATTGTTTTTTTAGTGTTGCTCACAAATAACCCCGATTATCAAAAATAAATCAATATGCTAAGCACAATCGCCTATGTCCCGGCATCGAATTAAATCTGCAGATAAAATTTCATAGATAGGATCAAGAAAAAATCTATTGGACAAATAGCTAAAGCTATCTGTGCCGTAAATTTCGCTTCAATTCATTTATAGGTAGTTTCATGAGCTTGACTAAGCTGAATTAATGGCATGGCGATCCGCCATCAAGCTCTGTCTATACAAAAATCAATATTTTCCTTTTATTTTAAACATTTAAATATATCTAAATTTCGGTATGGATGTATCAGTTGACAAATTAATTGTGTGATTAATTAAATTAGAAGAATTCTGTTTTGAGGGATTTTTTTGGCAAAGTTTTTTTCATTTTTAGCTTATTTATTAAAATATCAAATTTATCTTATCAATAAATCGATAAAAATGACAAGCTTAATTGGTTATCTTTTAATTGACTTGCAGGCACTTATCGAGTCTAATCTTTTAATTATTATTGGGCCTGTGAAATTAGTTTTCCATGATAGAAAGAGACGATCTGTCATCGCATCTATCTTCTACCTTAGATGAAATAACTTCATTCGAGCAAAATTAATAAATTCTCTTTGTTAAAAAGCAATCAATACTCAAGATAGAAATGACAGTATTATCAAGGGAAATATATTTTGTTCTCTCTATCTCTTGTCATCCGTTGTTATTGTTCTAAAGGTATTAATTTATCTTAATTATCCTGTTTTTTTTTCTCTCATTTCTTTATTTCTATTTTAATTATCTATATACGTGACTCAGCGTGATCAGTTTTCGATTATCCCCATTGTTGACTGGTCTCAATGATCATGTCGGCTGAATACATTCTCAAATGACTTGTACTTTAATCAAACTACAAACCTATCCGTCATTATTTATAGAGGCATAACGCAAACCTCTCTTGGCCCAATCAATTTACAAGCTTAAGGTAGTTAAAAAACATCAAAAATTAATCAATAAAGCCTACTCGTTAGCTTCAATATTCATCATTTATCTAAATGAATAAAGCTCATTTTAAATTAAAAAAGGATTTGGTTCAAATTAACAGTATTTTATCTAGTTCTAAAACAAAATAAGAATAAAAAAAAATTTTAGCATCAATTTGGTTATATAATCATGTAATTTAATAAATGAAGTCTCAGTTTTTATTTAACTAGCGAAATATAGCATATTTTGTTTAGAGATAAAATTTCAATTTGGTCAATGTGTATACCTTGTCATTTTTGTCTTGTACGCTCATCACATATCCATTTTAAATAAATTTTTATTTTTTGTTTTTTTTTTTTCAAGAGCATTTTAGAATAAGTACATTCTATATTGATAGCACAATAGGTTGTGAAAAGCTCTTCACAAGTTAGCTAACTAACTCGTAGCGCAAGGTGGACGCAATGTTTATTTAAGAAAATTTACGTTTTATACAAACGCAAACATAGTTCCGTTTGTACAAGGTATTAGAACGTACATAGTTAATTTGTATTAATGATTACTTTTCGAAAAACTTGGCCTGTTAATTACACTAACACTTCATTATTTTTTCAATAGATTATACTTGAGGAAAAGAATAATAGAATAGAAAAACAAACCGTTAGTTAAATATGACTAATTACAGAAGATAAATAGGTATTGTCAATTTTGACACCTTGTGTATTGTGTTGGGATAAAATCAATAAACAATGTGAAATTGAAAGCGGCGTGAATAGTGCTCCCATTAAATGATAATTTATCTCCTTTGTCATTTAACTCGACGTCTCACTATTATTCGGATAATGAGACGATACAAAACCTATGCTAGGATAATTGTCGGTTTATTCAGTTGATTTAATTTCAAATCCTAAAATAAATCAAATAAAAATTATCTATTCGCTTGATTACTAGTTATCAAAATAAGATAATTGGTTGCTAATGCTAATTTAATCAGTATCATATCCAATAAAAATAGATAAATCTTGACGTATTTTAGATACCCGAAAGTAAAGCTCTTAGTATTAAACAAGCTGCCATGTATCAAGCAATGGATTAGATTTGAGTCACGTGATTTAAATTTAAATTAGGAAATTTTTTGTTTTGTTTCACATTTGAAAAATTATTTCTAAAAGATAAAATAGCGCGTACAGGTCGAGAAAAATGTAAATCAGCAAGTCTGATTTTGTTGAATAGATTATTATTCCAGTCATGAATAAAATCGATGCCATTGAAGAATTCGCTCAGGATATTTTAGAAACATGACCTTATTTTTGATGTTTGAAAAAGGTATTCTAACAAAGAGACGCGCTCAACTACTATTTGGATAAAATAAAAAAATTTCATCAGTCCTAACTTGATTTTCTCTTGTCTATTCATAAATAGACATGATACTTACACTTATTATAAAAAAAAAAAGCGAGTAATTTAGAAAGAGAGTGAAAAGGGATGATTGTGTAATAGAAAGATACACACGTTAGAGAATATTTGAATGAATTTTAATTCATCATTTAGACTAAGAGGACATAGCGTTGTATTGAATGAGAGTAAGCACAGTTGTGTTGATTGAGATAAAAAACCGGTCTGTAATTATTCCAAAATCAATTATCATCAAAATCAATGAACTGAAAATTGTAATAAACATTAACCTGGTTGGCTATTCGTAACTAGCTAAAATTCTAATGACAACTCAACGGAATTTTAATGTTAAGATAAAAAATGTCAACCTTTAATTTTTAGTTGACGATTTAGCTGACCAATCAAATCAAGGGAGGAGTTATTCTAAGAGACGAAAATATATTAAAATCCAGGTTATCTTCCCGAACGTGAAAACTTAATTCTACAGAAATTATTTTTCTTTTTTCAGAAAAAAAATATCTTGTCTCGAATGGTATTAATTCTAAAATTTTCTATTTTGCTCTCTTTTTTTTTAGATTTGATTTTGTTTCGAGCTAAAATGAGCGTTTTACATGAACAAAATATGGACGAGATCGAAGCTAACTCGTCGACTCAGTCCTCGTATGACGAAGAAGTGAATCAAACAAGTCAAGAAGACGAATATAATGAATACAATTCTGTACATAATGAAGACAATAACTTTGAGGAATATGAGGAGGCTAATGACGAAAATCAGACATTTGCGAGCGAAGAAATTAGCGATAAAAAGGCCAAAAACACTAAAAACAAAGGACAAGTGCAATCGCCAATGGTGAACACGGCGGACAACCCGACAAATACATGTCCTGAATGTGGCAAACAATTCAGTACTTCGTCGGGCCTTAAACAACACATGCACATACATTCAAGTGTTAAGCCGTTTATATGCGAAACTTGCTACAAAGCGTATACTCA
>VANL01001399.1:0-13858 GCA_006352455.1 Brachionus sp. 'Tiscar' | reverse complement strand
TTGAAAAAGAATTCGAATAGGTCAAATCAAATAGGAGAAATTCTAGCCGAAGAAGAAGAAATGGTCACTTTGACGGTCAATGACAATGGTCTTGAAACTTCTCATGTTTTAAATAAAAAACATATTGCAAAAATTTAGACTTTATAGGATCTAAATTTTAAATTGATTGATATGATTTGCATGTACTTTGTAGATATATTATTTCAACATCTAAATTTAAATTTAATCAGGTGAAAAATATCAATTTATTAATCTTTAGTTTAAAATCATCTTTTATATAATATTATGTATATTCAATTTTATTATTATCATTCTTGATAGTTATTTATTATTTAACGAAAATAATTTAGAATTTAGTCAATCAATTTTATTGAAAATTATTTTTTTATTATTTTGTAAATAAATAAAAAAAAAAAAAATTTTTTTATATCTCAACAATTGAAAATTTTTAAGTAACTAATTTTTAGAATAGTTATATAGAAATTTAAATAAAAATGCCTACTAGCTTGACAATAAGGCTTAAAGTTCAATATATTAGATTATATAGTAACAATAAAATGGAATTTTTGTAAATACGTATTTCGAACTCCAATTTTCTATGCTATTGTTATTAATATTTATTTTTGATCATACTTTTAACGTAACCAAAATATTTTTTTTAGCTTTCCTGCAAGTCTTTTTTTATTATTTTAAATAATTAGCATAGAAGCTTAGAGATAAAATTTTTGAAATTAAAAATTCTTCAAGCCAAAAACTACAGCTATATTTTTTTTATTTTACACGAAAAAAAGTTTAAACTAAAAAACTTTTAATTTCGAGAAAAAACAGTTTGAAAAAAAAACAAATTAAAATATCTGAATTAATAAATAGCCTCTAAAATATATATCGCTTCATAGAAGCATTTTTTATCCAGTTATTATAAAAAAATTTATTTCGGCCTTTACTTTTTTTCAACTTTTTAATTCATTTATCAAAAGAAAAAGAAAAATAATCCAAAAATAAAACTATTTGATATAGAAAAAAAACTTTTTTTTAACAATTAAATTGTTAATTGCGTTCAAAGAGACACAATTATGAAAGAATGTTTTTGAGTTTGATACGTTTATCGTTTCATTTTTTTATTTAAATTTTTTACATTTGAAAAAATATATACACCTTCGTGCAATACAATGTAAAATTAATTTTTTTTTAATTTGATGTAAAAATTATCTCAATTGAATAGAACATAAGGTACTTGAAATTTTTAAATTCGATCTTTATCTTTAACATGATAAACCTAAAATAAACTGTTCCAGGTTCATTCATTATAGTTTAAACAATAAAAAAACGCATTTTAATGTAAAATATTATAGTTTGATAATATGAAGGATCAACTTTTGAATGATGCATATTAATTTTTTAAATTTAAAAAAAATTAATTTAAAATAATTTATTGATAAAATTGAAAAATTAAGACAGTCAAATTTTGACACAGCACTTTGACACAATCGAATCAACAATTTCACACATAGTGATGTTTTATATAACTTACTAAAGCATATAAAAAAGAACTCAAAAATATATAATAGAATAGTTAGAGTTTTTTTGACTAGTATCAGATGATTCCATAGAAAAATTCTATTGATGCTATTTATGAGTTTTTTTTTCAATTTAGTAAAGATATGTTCAATTTATAATGAAAGCTCGATTGATCATAATGTATTTATAGAGTAATAAATTCTTCTGGCTAAACAATAGAACTTTTGTTTGAAGAATTCAAGATTCAAATAGTACAAAGAATGAAATATTTTTTTCAGAAATTTAATACTCTAAATTCAAAATAAATTCATGAACCAATCTAATGAAAAAGCTAAAAATATAGTGCTGCACGCAAAGCGGTTTTGAAGTACAACTCAGATCAAGCATCTATTTTTTTAATCTGTGCTAATTATTTTTTCTCCAATCTAAATGAATTTAATTTTTATCAAAAATTTATATAAAAATTTTTTTGTTGGCTTTTAGTTTATCAAGGCTTTGAATGCCAAGAAAAGAAAAAATTTTAGCTAATTTTTTCTATACACGCTATCAACAATTTTTTTATTTGAAACTTTTCTAAAATTTTGAAAGCAAATTTTCTCGCAATCATGCGCCGATCATGCATTGTGTGTTTGAGTAAAATATTTAAAAAACCAGCTTTTGTTCTTGACATTAGTTATTTAAGATAAATTTATGAGCGCTAAAATAAATTTTTTAATGAACTCCCTACTCTTAAAAAAGCAAGCAAAGCGAATTTTGCGCGTTTGTTAAATCATATTTCTTATAATTTATCAACTTTTTAAAAGCAAGATATTAAGCAATTAAGTATACACCCATCAAAAGCTTAGACAGCAGCATGACCACAATAGACTAAGGGTCCGAAGGCCATTAGTGCTTTTCTCCTTATGAATCTATATAGCTTATCTCATTTCATTTATTTTATTTTATTTATCAACGATATGGGTGTGATCAAGTACACCCAAATTTTTACCCTATGATCATTACAAAGCATTTTTTTTCCCGATTAAATTAATTATTTCTCAAGGTGTTCTTACTCTCTGATATTTAGCTATAAATTTAACGCAACAAAATCAATATTATTATATTATGATTTTTAGATTTTTTTTAATAGGGTTATGGCATACTTGGACACAAATAGAATAAACGAATAAATTATTTATTTTCCTAGACTTTTTAATTATTCGTCTATTGGAAAAATATTTCTAAAATAATATTTATTTACAGCATAGAATAAAAGTTTATTTTTATATTTTTTTCAATATGTCTTATTCTAGTCTATACTGTAATCAATATAAACAACGCTATGTTTCAGCATACACATAATTGATTATAATTGAATATTATGATACTCTTCTTATTAAATTATGTTCTAATATGGTCAGTTAATATTAGCAATATTTAACTTAAATTTAAAAGCATACTGAAATAAAAAAACAAACAAACATAAGAAATTTAGAATTTGTTTTTTCTTTTTTTTTGTCACGTGATAATAAAAGCAAATAAAATAATTTTCTATTAATTCAAGTTGTCCATTTTAAATTTAATTTTTTGTTTAGACCAAAGAAAAAATTTTGGTTATCACAATGACAGCGATTAAAACATGCCTTGAAGAATTTTCTTAATACCTTAATTAATTTATTTTTAAATGTGTCATTTGTTCCACTCAAGGGTTTTTTCAACAAGACAATGAATCACAAAAAGTCAATTGTTTTCTTACTTAGAGGCTTTCTTATAAACATTTTCTAAAAAAATAAAACTAAAAATAAATTATAAAATTTTATTATTAATCATTAAATTGGTAGTTTTTTTTTTTCTATAATTTAAAAAAGACTTTCTTTTTGGCATCATTTATTGATAACATTGAGCTAAAATAAATGACCGATGAATAAAATAAATTCATCTTACAATTAAAAGATATCTATGTAATTTAAAACCAAAAAATGGCGAGATATTATAGCCTTTTAAAATTGTGTGAACAATTTAAAGAGATACTAAATTTAAAAGTAAGATTAAACTTAATTAAATTTAAGCTCATGAGTCGGGCAAACAGATAAGATATGATCGGTGTTTGCTTGATACAAGCAAACAAGCGTTAATCTCCGAGACAATATTTGTCGCCTATAATCCGCTCAAGTGCGTAGCAACGGCACATAATACACGCAGAGTCATTTACCCTGAGGCAAACGATTCTTTTTTACCATTCTTTTTAATTTCTTTAACTTTGGAATTTTTTTTATTTTTTAAGAAACACTCGGCTATGCTAATCAATTGTTAATTATAAACATATTTTGGAATCGGATTTAAAAGGTCAAGAGTTGCTCAAATTAGTTAAGGCTGAATTCCAATAGGGCTAATTATCTATCAGATGAGAACTAGCAAATTAATGAACTTTATTTAAATAAACAATACGTATCATTCGTTTAACAAATGTATGCACAAACCTAGTTTTAATTTAAAAGCGTCGATTTAAATAAGAATTTTTGGCAGATAAAATGTGTGTGTGCATATGTGTTTGAAATATCACGATTTAAGTGAGTGATTATGAGATAAAAAAAAAAAAAATTAAGTTATAAAAAGTTGAATTTTTGTTTCAAAATGATGAAAATTTCACTTAAGCAAAGTGTTTATTGATTGATGCAGATTATGTCTAAGAATTCGGACTATCTTATCTATTCGCTATCTAATCTCATCAAAATATTCACCATTCGCTTAGAGCGTGATTTTCTTACCTATAAATATTTCGACACGCATTGCATCTAGGCCCTCTCGACTCCCATCTAGTTTTTCTATTTCGTTTTTTCTCTCTCTTTTTTTCTTTCTCCAATATTCAAGCCTTATCTTACGCAACATAATTAGTTGGATTTCCCAGTCAGTTGTTAAGCGAGTGATATCAGCATTTAAAAGTACGCTGGAAATTTTCTTATAAAAGCAAAATAAAAAAAACTAATAGAGAGGCATGTACTGTGGAGCTGATGTTTCAGGAGACCTGTATCGATCGATTAAAAAACGCCTAAATTTTCTGAACTATCAGAATTAATTATGATCGAAATTATGCCAAATTAATGCGTTTATACGCGATGTATTTTGTTAATCCTATGCTATCTAGAAACACTCTTTTTCTTCGTAAATTTAGCTTGGGTTTATCCGAACGCGAGCCCAAACATACCTATTATTTAATCCATAAATATATATGGCCAAATATTTTCCATCTAAATAGTGCCTACCTTGTACTAAATTAAACATATCAAGTAGATATAGGTGCTTAGATTATGTTAATTGATTTAAGAAGAAAAAACAAGACTTGTTGTTGATTAGCTAGACACTGAACAGATCGGTCACCTTCTCCTTTTGTTTTCTCCACAATTTCACTTTTGATTAATTCAATTGGACATCAAATCTAGGCTGATCAAGCTATCTAAAAAATGGCAAACTTTGACTATACAATAAGACTGTTGTTGGACTTATGAATGGGTAATAATATATTTTTTTTTAGATTTTAACGTAAATTAAAATTGGAAAATTAAACTTTTAAATCAAAATAATTAAAAATTGTTATTGATTAATAAAAAAGATTAGTATAATTTGTTATTAAACTAGGTATTAAATCATTTTGTGTTTTCGTTTTTTTTTTTATAAGGACATTTCTTAAATATTTTCATAAAAGATCATCTATTGGATTTATTTAAGCACAAATTTTATCTATAAATTAGCTATTGTTTCATCTAAACAAAAATTTATACTTTGAATTTACTTACTAGTCCGTTTGAGATTATTTTTTCATCACTTTGTTGAAAATTAAAAATAGAAAAAAGTGTTTATTTTAATTAAAACTAAAATTTAAATTTTTTTTTCTAAATTTCAAAAAGATTTGAAAAAAATTGCATGAAATTATAATAATTTAAATAGGAGAACCGTGTTTAATTTTAAATAGAACAATATCAATATGATTTTATTTTTTTTTAATTTTTTTTTGCGCATCATCGCCTATTAAAGCCAGTTGTGCAATACGCTTAGACAAAAACAAATACTTAGTTGTCAACCGCGTATATCTACTAGTTAAATTGTTTGTGAATTGTTTATTTTGGATTAGAAAGGACGTGAAATATTTACTGGTCAAATATCATAATATTTTCACTGATCTTGGTATTAGACTAATCTAGTTTATATATGTATGTGTATCTGTGTGTGTATGTGTGTGTGTGTGAATGTGAGCGAGCAAGCGCGCGCTTATGAAACAATCGCTAATTTCGGTACTTAAGTCATTTGTGTGTCGATAGATGGGCCCTAAATGTACAAATGCAAACATGAATGCAATTTAATGTAATTTCTCAAAGTATAAATAGTGTATAAATAAGAACCTTATATTTGTCATTTTTTGTTTAGTCAAATGCTTCTGTATATTTTTCTTATATTTTCTTTTTATTTGACGGAAAAAGAATAGAAACCAAGCACAAACATCAACATCAAAAAAAAAAAAAAAGAAAAAAAAGCACAAGATCTACTTTTTTCCTCTCAGTTTGTTCTTAATGCAAATTTTTCTCTCTCTATCAAATCGAAAGACTTCAATTTGACATATAAGCTCTAAATTTTTTCTTTATATATTTTTATTTATTAATTTTTAGATTTGAAAGACCTCTGTGCTTTTAGCTTTATAGCCTGACTAGCTGTGAACGTCTAAATGAGGCAAGATCTCGTACTTACCAGCAATCCGCCAATGTTTGCCCAAAGGTCCCTCGGCTACCCGTGCCGCACCGCCCGCTCTTCCTCCCTGCCGCTCAAAATTCTCAATCAAAACAAACACTCGGACAAACTGATACACTCATGGAACGGCAGCTTGGCCTGCACTCGACTATGCATGTACACCAATCTGAGTGTGTCTGACTTTTGCATCAATTTGATAGGCAACGATTTGCCCATAAACAACATAAGAGAGCTTCTTGCGCAAAAAAAAACCGAGACAAAAAGCTACACAAGCTCGGACGAGAGCATTTCAATTCAGACTAATTCAGAAAGCGAGCTTGTCTTAAGTTCGGAAAGCGAAAACGAAATCGAAACACAATTCGCTCTCGAACAACATGAAAAAAAAGACGAACAGGAAGAAAACAACGATTTGACTATAACTAGCAGCGATGTGCAGCAAGAGCAACAACAAGAGACCAGTAGTGGCTATTTGAGCGTTAGCAACGAGAGCTCGAACAAGTGCAGCCTTGTCGAGACTAGTCTTGATGAGACTTGTCGCAATCTAGACGATGGCTCATCTAGTGAGGACGAATTTTTCAAAGATTTTAGGCCTAAAAAAAGCTGTCTTAAAAAACTATTGTATATCGATTGTAGTAGTAGTAGTGATTTGGAATCGGTTAATGCTACTTCTTCGCCACTTAATGCAAGCACGCCAACATCGCCGAGCTTTTCTCTATCCTCATCGTCTGTCAATTCAACAGCGATAAGCTCGCCGACATCTTGTTCGTTTAATAGTGCAAAAAAACGAGTCTCATTTGCCGACACAAACGGCAAAGAATTGTGCACAATAAGAACAATGAGCGAGCCGTCCAATTGTCCGCCTAAACTAACATCTAAAATAGTCGAATACTTTCTAAACAGAGAATTTAGTTCGTCTAATCGAAGCAATGATTATTATTCGAATTATACAAGCTACGGCATATCATCATCGTCCTCGTCTACCGATACGGCCGGCTCGATAGCTGTATACTCGTTGAATTTTGCTCAACCAGCCGGTGATTATCTTAAATTTCGTCAACGTTTAGACGAGAATAAACTGTGTTTGGAAAATGTTGTTCTAAACAGATTTTGCATTAATGGCACAATTAAAGTTAAAAATATCAATTTTCACAAGCAAGTGTTCATCCGGTGTTCGCTTGACAAATGGTCAACTTGTCAAGACATACAAGCTCAATACGTGCCCAGTGAATACTATTCGACGCCCATGGGGCCCAGTTCGCCCACTTCCTACTCGGCCACTTTCTACGAGGCCAACTACCAGCCCAGCCACAAGGACTACGACACATTTCGCTTTCAGTTCGACTTGCCCAAACATGTCAACTCGTCCAACAACAACTCGCCAAATAACACTATACAATTTTGTGTATGCTACAAGACTGGCAACGAAGAGTACTGGGACAACAACTTTGGCGCCAATTACGAAATACTTCAATATGTAATCGGTATCAATAAGCCTACTCAGAAAAAAACAAGCTTCTATCTAGGCAAGTCAAAGTCGAGCTCTTGTTTTAGATACGACTCGGCGGCTTTATCCAAAGCAACCTACTCACTATCGAATCAATCTTCTTCTATTTACTATTAATTTATTTAAAAAAAAAAAAATTTTTTTTTCACTCTCATTTTCTCTCTCTCTCTCTTCTCTTTATATCTTTTTAAACAAATAAGTTAACATTATTTTAGAATGAGATGCATCTTTATAAGATTTCTATTTTCAAAAACAAGAACTTGGTAAAGAAAATTTGTATATTTTTTTTTCATGATCCTAGCAAAAAAAAAAAACAAGCAAAAAAAAAGAATTAAAAAAAAAAAGAATTAAAAAAAAAAAAAAACAAGAAAATTTGTATCATAAATTTCTTAATTTTATAGGATCACATTCTTATAACTATGCTGGCAATTTAATTACTATTTATAAAAAAGCGTCCATTTTAATTAGATTGCAAGATGTGATTAGATACTACTTCCCATGTATTCGATTTGTATGTTCAAATTGGCCGCTGGTCAAGTGGTCAAAAATAAATAGCAAATGTAACATATGTACAGTGCTTGGATTCGACGAGTTCGCATCTTAATCGGATCTAAATGTTTTATTGTTTTAGTTAAGAAAAAACGTTTAGTACGGCCAATTGGTGCCAAATCAATCCGGCTAATTTATCGCCCTCTCCAATTCTGGTGCTGTATATAATCGTATCCTTAAACAATGTTTAATTATTATTCTTATGTTCAATCACCGATCATATATATATACATAATTTTTTTTTTTTTAAAATATTTTAGAAATTTTTATTTTATTCAAAATTATTTCAAACCTCTCCCTATGTCATAATTTCAAGTTAGCCTTCTTCTTTAAACCTTTTTTTTAAATAAAGCAATTTGATCGAATATTATGTGTTTAGTTTTTGGTTGCCGAGATTTTTCTTCAATTCTCAATATTGTTTTGGATTTTATTTAATTCAAAAAGCATATTAATTTACTTTATTTTTTTTATTATTATTTTTATTTTTTTTTGATATGCTACGAATTTGACTTAAAATATTTTCTAATTTTTTTTTAAATTTTGATGTAATATAGAAATAAATATTTTATATTATGTAATTTAAACATGCTTTGCTTCAATTTTAATCCTTGAGCAGGTGAAAAAAAATAGAAACTGTTAGTTTTATTCTATTTTTAAAGCAAGATAAATAGAAAGTTTTTTAAATAATTTGAACCAGTTTTATATAATTTAGTCACATTGCTAAATTGAATTTTAGCATCACGCTTTTCGTTTGACAATAACAGGTGAGCCAGCAAAAAAAAGCTTAGCAAAAGAAATGCTTAATGAGAAAAAAAAATTTAAATTTTATTTCAAAAAGTTAAAAATAAAATATTTTAAAGTGAAGATTAAATTTAAAACCGGGCTTTTTTACTATATCAAACTGGTTATACAATCTAGACATTTTTAAGAAATTATTTCACACTGTAAATTTTTTTTTTTAAATTTGAAAATTTCAAAAAATATTCAAAGCTTTGCAAAAAAAAAAAAAAGCATTCAATTTTATTCAAAAAAAGAAAATTTCAACCAAAAATTTTTTTGTTACTTTTCCATTCATTACAACAATATTTGTTCTGAGTCTTTCAAAGTTTATGAAAATTTATCATTTGAATAATTTTAAAACATTTCTATTAATTTTTACATCAATTGCAACAAAATATATAATGCTAAAGAAAATGTACCTAATTTAAAAAAAGCTTCTTTTTTATCTTTTTATCAGACCATTATTCAAAATATCAAATATTTTAAAAATTGAAAATACGCTTAATAAATATGATCTCTCATATTTATTTTAAAATTTAAATTGAAAACTGAAGCGTTTAATTTAAAAAAAAATAAAAATTTTTAAAAGTAATGGCGTTTCTTGCTAATGAAAAATTGCTAAGTCATTTATGAACAATTTTTTTTTGAAAAATAGAAAAAAAGAGATGATGGACCCGGGAGCATGTTTCGTTGAAAAATTTAATTTTACACTTTAAAAATTTATGAAAAAAATTAAGTTGAAAGTTAAATTGATATATTTTTCAAATCAAAACTTGAAATAAAATTCACGATAAAAAAAATATTTTATTAAGTATCAAAATTTTAGTATTTTTTAAATTTTTTCATGTTTTATTAAAAAAAACTAATACTAATTTACAAATGAAAACATTAATTGCTAAATATACAAGTTTTTGATTCAAAATTTAAAACTAAATTCAATATTGACTTTCTAACAAAAAGTTTAATTTAATTTTTTCAATTTCTTATTAAAATGATCAAATTTTTAAATTGAAAATAATTGAATCATAAAAAAAGCAATTTACTTTCATTTAAAAATAAAAATCGATACTGTCAATTAAGTTACAAAAAATTAATTAATTTTCAAATAATTTTTATTTAGCAAACATTTTTTTTAATAAATAGTACTTGTAAACTAATAACAATTTTTTCATTCTCTTAATCTTTAGATAAAAGACAGAATAGTCCATGTTAATTTAGAAATTAGAGGCTTTATCACGCAATTGAAACAATTCTACTCTGACAAATAAAGTAATCCTTTTTATTGTGATCCCCGGGGAAAATTTGATTGAAATTTGAAAAAAGTATTTCAAGACCGGAATCTTAATTTGATCGCAATCACACCATATGATGGTTATCAAAACAATACGTGCTCTAAATGATTGCATACGAGAATATTTGACAACAAAAAAAGAGATAAATTTGTTTGCAAGTGTTTAGAGTGTAATTAATGGGAATTAATTCCGTGATTGGAATAACAATTTCCTTAAGAAAATATTGATCAATATTATGTTAAAAGACGATGATTAGATATCATGAATATGTCGAGTGTGTTTTAGAAGATAAATTTTTTCATCATCATAGAGATCCACAACATCATGACAATTCAAGTGTCACTGATTTAATAAAAATTAATTTTTTTCTTAATGCATTTATCCATTCATATAACTTAAATCTTTTCATTGCATCAAATTTCTATTTCCATTGTCTACAGGCAAAAAATCAAATTTCTCTCATTTGTCTAAAAAAGTTAGATCGATTTTATCGATCATTGATGTCAACTGAAAATAAAATAAAATAGTAACTAACAATTAGCCGGAACAAGCTTTTTTTTTAAATTGATTGATTGATACTTTAGAGAGACTTATAAAGCGACATTGAAATTGCTAAGAGCGTGCAATCAGGGGCGCAACAAAAAAACCCAACTAAATTTCTTTTTTCCATTTTAATTCAAATATTTGAGCTAAAGTTTCATTTATTGCTTTGCTTGTGATGCCATTCGTTGACAAATATTTACGAAAAATAAAATTAGTTAATAAAAAATTATAGAATTTGTTTATTAATCTAAAACGGAAATTGTTGTAAATATGAATTTTTAATAAAATAATTTATTTGTTTGATTAACAATTTTATTTTTGAGTTCAAGTGCTCTAAGGATATTTCAAAAAAAAAAAAAATAAAACTTTTTTTCAGTAGACTAAGATCAAGCAAAACTTAATTTGGACAAAATTAACACGGAAAAAATCACTATTACTTCATTTCCTAATAGAGAAATAATTTTGACATATGCTTGTAATTTTCTTACGATTAATTTAATTTTAAAAAATTGTTTTATAACTCAATAAACCAGATCAATTTTGATCAATTCGCTTGGGTGAATTACCTTATGATTATAGTTCTCCTTAGAATATGCCAACGAGTTAATTAAAAAACTATTTTTCAAATCAATAAATTTAATTAATGAAAAACAAAATGTATTCACATTTTATTTTATTGATCAAAAAAGCATAATGTTTAAGATAAATGTGTTAAATATAAGAAATGAAAAAAAAATATATATATAATTTAATGTATTTTTAACAATTGAGAGTTTTCTTTTATTTTTAAATAAAATGTTTCTATTTTTTTTTCTTCAATCGATAAAATAGGGTCTAGCCGAACGGCTCAGATTTTCAATAAGTTATAAGCTAATTTGAATTTGCGAAAACAAAATATCCTAATGGCACTCAATGTTCATTAACTTGAAATTATTTCATTTAATTAGATAAAAAAATCGATCTATTTTTTTTTTCTATGTGGTTAAACAATATTTTTAAAAATAATTAGTTCTAATTTCAAATTTTATAAAATAAAAAATAATATTTGTATTGCAATCAGATATTTTAAGTGATTAATAAATTTCTATAATTTTTTTTTAAAGCTTTTTATTTATTTTCAAATATAGCTATAATCGAAATCTTCTTAGCGTACACGAAAAAGGTGTAGAAAAAAAATCCATCAACAGCTTGTCAATTAATCCTAAATATTGTAAGATTTAAGCAAATGTCTAGAGAAAAACAAAGCACACAATTTTCACCATGTCCCAGAGAAAAAAATTAACAACATTAATTTTGATTTTTCAAATAATCAGCACAATAGGCATACAATCAGATGTGTTTCAATGTCCCGATTCAAATAAAATAAAAATTCTCGATTGTAAAGGCATTAAAAGTAAAAAATCCAGCTTGTTGCCTAATTATGCATGCACATGCAGTCACTTAGAAAGTGGTGAGGTATTTAATTGCCTTAAAGTGTATGTTGGCATGGCAATCAAAGGCCACAATTTACTCTACAATCGATGGATCGACAAAGAGAACTGCATGAGCATTTGTTTGAACACAACTGTAAAAAATGGTCACAAATTTGACTGTCAATCTTTTGAGCATTGGCATGGAAATTGTACACAAAGCGCAGATCCTCTTAATCTCCAAAATCAACTTTGTGCCTCTTTTGATAAACGAAATAAAATTTCGCGCCGCTTTCATCAAGAACACCAATTCCGGCCTAAATTGGACTATTGTGTGCTAAGCAATCAGACAATAAATTTGGCTGCAAGTGACTTTAATTCAAACAATGCTGTTACTTACTATGAACTTGCTTGCCAAAGGAACCATCATTCGAGCACTAAGTCTCATAATTCTTTTGAAAAAAATTTAAATACAACTAGACATCTTGAATTTGTGCCGCGTGAAAATTATCGCACAAATGAATGCTCGTTTAATCCATGTGCTAATGGTGGAACTTGTCTATTGAGCCAAAATGATCGATTTATGTGCTTCTGTGATAAATTCAACTATGGAATCAATTGTGAATTTAGTAGGCTTTAAAAAAATAATAAATAAACAAGAATATTAAAAATTATTTTTTATTTAGATTCTTTTGAAAAAAAATGCTTTAAAAATTATATGGAAATCTATGTTGAGTTGAATTTGGCTGATAGATTAAATATGAAATTAATTGACTTGTATATAAATAATCCGGATGACTCTTACTATTGTAGATTGAGAAAGTATAACGAAACTCATGCCAAATTCAGGATACCATATCAAAAATGTTCAACTAAAATAAATGTTTTTTTTTTTTGGATTTTTTCCCCATTATTTTAACTTTTTGCTTTTAGATAACGTCTAATCAGACAATTTACACAAATAGATTATATTCATCTAGTGAAATTCAATTGATCAATTCTGAAAACAATCTTTTGTCAACATTTGAGTGCAAAATTGAGAATTTACCACCTAAACCAAATGTAAACCATGAAACAGTTCATAATATCAAAACTTTCTCTCACGAATATAAAGATCAATCATGTTTCATGGACATTCTTAATCTTAAGTAATAAAAATTTAATTTTTCTCTTAGTAGTAGTAGTAGTAGTAGTAAAATAATTCCGCAACGCTTCTTCGCAGCTATGACAGTAAATTAGACTGTTTATTGAGCTATTTGTCCAGGTTAATTTTGTAGTTATTGATTGTTATATTGTGAATTCCAAAAACAAAAAAAATTCTTCCTTTTATGATAGATTAAAATTTACTAAAATAAAATAAATTTAAAAAATACTGCAACAGACTTTTTTGCACCAATTTTGCCTAAAATAATTTTTCTGATGTAAATTAAAGACAAAAAATAAAGCATCAATAAGATTTAAATTAAGGAGCCCGTATAGCCGAGAGGTTTGCGTGTTAGTCATTCAAGCAGAGGGTCGAAGGTTCGATCCCCGCAAGGGGAGAG
>VANL01001398.1:0-13865 GCA_006352455.1 Brachionus sp. 'Tiscar' | reverse complement strand
TTTACAGAGGATACAAGTTAGCGAGATCGGTCGATAATTTGAAGGTTGTAATCTGTTTCCTCCTTTATGAAGAGGAGAAACATAAGATTTTTTCCAGATGGTTGGTACTATTCCAGTCAAAAAAGACTTGCGAAAAATAACGCTTATCGGAAATGAAAAAGCTTTAGCCCAACTTTTTAGGACTAAGCTGTTTATCATGTCTGGTCCCATGGACTTATTTGCGTCCAGATTTTCTAGTGTGTCAGTAATGTGTTATATTTTTTTTCTACTTTTTTAATTTTTTAGCTGCGAAAATAATAGCCTGTTTTCAAACAGTTTTAATTGTTTTACATTCTTTAATTTATAGAAAAAAATCGAAATGGCTCAAAGCTTATATCATTTTTTTTTAAGTTTTTTAATTAGTGTTGATTGCATATTTTCATTTTTCTTATTCTAAATATCGGGATAAAATTTCAAGTAATGTATTTTTTTACAAAAACAAATTATGCTTTAATGAATTAAAAATCTGATAATATATATTTTTTTTATTATAAAATTTCACTCAAAGTATTCTTGATTGATTCTTTAAATAAAGTAAGGAAAAATTAAAGTTTTTTTCCTAAAGTATTATTAGCGAAAAATTTTTCTAAAAGAGCATATAAATTTTTGTTTTATAACAAGATTAATAACATTTTTTATAAATTTTCAATATTTTTTTTATTTTTTTGATTAAAAATATTCATTCATGTTAGATTGCTTCTTATTTTCTGAACATTTATCTAATTCTGAATAAACAAACAACTTAAATAATAATTTTTTTTAATTTACATTTTTGAGCATATTTTTCATTTTAAATTGAACGATAAAGCAAAGTGTATAACAAATTTTTTAAATAGATAGTTTAAATACATTTGTGAAGCACATTTATAATAAAATAAAAGACTAAGAATGAGTTTTTTAAATTATCAAAATCTAAATAAAAAATGCACTAGATTTTTAAAAAAAAAAATTTCAATTTTCCAAAACTAAATTCTTTTATTAATAATTTTTCTTTTTTTTTAATTTATCTAATAGATAGGTTCCAGTGATACTATTTTCCGAAAAATATAAATTAAAATAAAAAGATGATATCTTGATTATTTTATTTTGATAAAAAATTGGTTTATTTATTAAAAAATTAACACAAATAAAATAAATAAAATTTATTAAAATATTTATAAATCTATTAAAGCCAGTTTTTCAGGTTTTCATTTTAGATTAATTAAACTACGTCTTAACTTTTGTGCAGAATTTTTTGATTGACATTTTTTTGGTCTTCATTTCTCTCAATTTTTTCAGTTAAGTTTAAAATCAAATTATTAGGTATTTTATATCAATTTGTAGTATAGAGTTAGTTGTTTTTAATGATTAATTTTTATCTAAAAAATTTTTTCATTTTTATTTAGTTTTTCTTTCAAATAAACATATAAAAAAATGTAGTGCGTCTAAATTTATGTGCAACACTGTATTATATTTGTTTGAATGTAATAATAAAAAAGAAAAATCATTAATAAATAAAGACATTTCTAAAGATTTCCCCTTGTTATTGTTTTCAAATGCAATTTTTTGTTTAAAAATAAAATTTATTAAACTAAATGAAAAGATGTAACATGTAATATTCTCTTATTTCTTCTACTCTACATTTAAAAAAATATTTCAACCAAATGTGACACTGATACACTATTTATCTAATTATCTAAGCTTTAGTTCTAATATATTATAAAATTTTTTTTTCTTATTAACAAGTAACATGATTGTTAAATACAAATTTTTATTTTCAATTTGATTCTAAAGCTCATTCAGATACTTGTTACAGTACTGATTTGATCCAGTTTTTTTTACCAAAATATTAGTATTAGTATATAATTTAAGGGAATTATGGTAATTTTACACAACAAATGGACACAACAATTTAGCTAACTTATTCTAACTTTTTAGTTTAGAAAATAGGAAATTTTGAATAAAAAAAAATTAAATATTTTTAAGCAAATTTTCGTAAATTTTTATTGATTTTAGTGAAAAAGAGTAAAAAAGTTGTCCAAATTATTAGATTCAAATTATTAAATTGAATGAATATGACATAAATAATTTTAAAAAAATCTCTATTTTTTTAATTTTTTTCTGAATTAAAGTTTAATAGAATATCATATTAAATAAAATATGTTGTTCCTTGTCTAGTTTAAATTGAATTAAGACATTCTTAATCAATTTCAATTCAATATAATCATTTATCAAGCTTAGTAGTTAATGATTCCTCATTAAAATTCTAATAATTAAAATGAGATATGATCCATTTACACTAAACAAGTCATTTGACTCTTTTTACAAAATTTTAAATCCTTATATCTTTTGAACAGACTGTTAAGCTATTTTTTTTAAATTATGTAGATGTAATATTTTTCTTCATAATAAGTTATCAATTTATAAAAAACAAGAAAAAATGCTCAAAATTAAGTTTATTAATTTTTTTTAGAGAAAAAAGTTCGAGACATTCAGTGAATTAAACAAAGATTTATAAATTTGTTATATAAATTGCATTGTTTTTGTCAATTGTAAAATATCTTTGATTTTATCCACTTTCATTAAAAATCATCAGAAATTAAAAAAAAAATATGAGAATAAAATAATTTTTTTTTACTTACATAATAATTTATTATTAATTAGATAATAATTTTTTTTCTTAGACAGTAAATGCTCTAATAAATAAGCTCTCTGACTGATTCATATAGAAAATCTCATCATCAATTTTATGAATTTAAATTTTAAAATTTAAATAGTTAAATAGGCTCAAAATAAAAAATTATTAGATTCATAAAAATGTTAAATGATTGATAAAATTTTTCGTAGAAAAGAAATTTTCATATGGTTAATTTTATTTTAAGATTTAATTTTTTTCTATTTTGAATTTTTAAATTTTACAATTTTACAAAATTAACTTTCATTTTTTTAAAAATACAAATATATAATGTATAATTTGGTATATACAGTCAAAAAAATCATACACTAAATGTCCATTACACTTTTAAAAGCTCAAAATAAATTATTTTATTAAATAAATGAACATTCTTTGAAAATTTTTTAGATTTTTTTTATACCAAGCTCATTGTTTTTCTTATAAATATTTTTTTTGCATTTCATGCTGATTGATGAAAATGTCACGATATAACCTATACTTAATTTTTTTATAGTTATAATAAATGCATGCTCATTTTTTTTCTTGCAAAAATATTCAATTAAAATGAGCCCAATTTTGAATTTATTTTAGAGGATTTTTTTACATTGTTTAAAAATTAATTGAACTAATTTTAAATAATTTCCAGAATAAAATTGAAAATTCAATTTTGATAAGAAATTTATATAAATAGAAGAAATACGATAAAATAATTTTTTTCTCAACATGATCATTAATTAAACACATTTCTCAGATTTTCAAATTGGGTCTCAGACAATAAATCTAAAACTAATTTTAATTATTTCGGTTCATATCGTAATTTTATCATTAAATAATTTCTCTATTAATTCTTTTCAACACTTAAGAACCTTTTATTTCTAAGATTTACTTAGGTAAGTTTATAAGTGTTTTGACGAACATGATGCTGAGCTTTATCATGCAAAATTTTCTCATTCTTGGTTTCTTATTTTGGTCTTTGGTTATTAATCACTTGTACCAAAGGATCTAAACAGTTTTCAACATAAGAGAATACATAGACATCTTGCTTACACTTTTTTTGTGATAATACCATGATTTATCTCTTGTAACTTTATTAAATAATCACTATTTTTGACTATCTAGATACAAAAAATTTATTTTCTAATGAATAAATTTCAGTTAATTCATGTGGAAACCAAGCAAGAAGACAATTTAAGTTCAAATAAATGTATCTCCAATTGATGATTAAAGTTCGGAGTAAATACATTTAGCTTAGCATTTAAATTTTTCCTAATGAAGCTTTTTAATTGCTAAGGAAATTGCACTAGTTTTTGGTTATCCCATTAGAAAATTAAATTTCTATAATTTTATTTGATTTAAACAACTTTAGATATTTAACCATATTGAATTTAAAAAAAAAAGACTTTCTCTATATCAAATAGCTTGCTTTTTTATTCATTCAATTTCAAGTTTAAAATACTCTAATTATATTTTTTAGTTAGTTTATGGATTGATAAGTATAAATGATACACTGTAAGCATGATATTTTGTATTTTGAGATCTAAACAACAAATATGTAAATATTTGTCTTATTTTGACACAAGAGTAAAACACGTCATTTAAAAAAAGAAAACTTGAGATAAATATTTTATTCTAAAAATGTTAAAACATTTTACAATTAGATAAATATAATATTAAAACAATAAATTTTTGTAGCATTTTAGAACTTTATTTTTAAACGTATGAAAAAGAATTGTAATGTCTAAAAGATGCATTGAAATTTAAATGCGCATTTATCAATTTTTTGATCAAGTTTAAAAAAAATAAAATTTGATCAAAAATTTTACTTTGCTGTATTTTGGTACAATTTTTTTTAATTCATAGTCATGTTATAAATTTTAAAGTTAAGAATTTGATTTTGCAGATTTGTTAAGATTTGGTGTTTCGCGTTTATAAAAAAAAATAATAAACACAATAAAAAAAATAATCATAATCTCTTCTTCTATCTTATAATAATATCTTTATACAGTGTCAACACTTAAGAACTCGAAAAGTTATTTAGACTTCTTTTTTAAAAATTTCAAATTTAATTGTTATGTCAAATGAGCTATAGACAATGAACTTTTTTAAAATACTTTAGTTATGCTTCCTTGTGTGTCCTTTTGTGTACTTTTGTTATGAAACTTTTTTTTCCTAGCATAAAAAGTGTTCTTGGTTAATAAAAGAAAAGCATAATAAAAAAAAGGTAAAATTAAAAAAAATATATCAAGTCCGAATTTGGAATTTTTAAAAGAAAAAAATATAGATTAAGACTTGACTTGAGACTTATTATTTTTCAATATTAAATGTTGTAACCATAAGGGTAAATTATAAAGGTTCAAATGAAGAAATGATTTGAAAGGACACTTTTTATGCAAAGAAGTTGCATCAATTGTTTTTAATATTAAGCTATCAATAGCAAAATTAACAAATCACATCACTAAATTCTTTGAATTGATAAAATAATTTTTTTTATGCTTTAATTGATTCATTTGTCTCACTGAAACCCCTATTTGATTTAATTAAATTTTTTTTTCATTTTATCTTTTTGCTTTACAAAATTTCTATGTTCCAAAAATTTCCCAATTATTTTAGTCTTCATCAACTTATTTCTTAGAGAAAACTAAAAAAATTTTCAAAATTTTATTCTATTTTAGTTTTTTTATATAAATAAACAATTTATTATTTTTTTTATTCTTAGTTTCCTTCTTTTAAATGCTTAATGTATGAAAAAATAAAATTTCTTTGGATTAAGATGTTTGATCATCAACTTCAACTTGGCAAAATTAAGCTTATTAATTATCGTAAAATTAATAGAATAGAAAAGCTTAGCAACAAAAATGTAAAACAAGCTTGTGCTTACTTTAATTTAAGATTGCATTAAAGCTTATTAAACAAGAATCAATGATCTAAATATAATTCAAAAAAATAATTCCAAGTTGCTGTTAATTAAAGCTCTGTTCTCTAAAAGGTAAATATTTCCTTTAAGATAGCTATTTATTTAATTACGGATGAATTTGTTTTTCCTTATTTCAATAAGATGAATAGACAGCTTGTTTTCATCGATTTTATTACATTAATAATCACTTGGTTCTTATTTATATTTGTAAATCTTTGATTTGTTTGAACAAGTTCTTTACAGTTTGAATTTAGGAAAAATTTATTCGAGCATTTTATTATTAAAAAAATACCTTAATTAACAAAATAAAAAACTAATTATAGAATAAAACATGTAAAATAAGGAAGCAATTTAACTAAAAATGTAAAATAATACAAAATTAAAATATATAATTTAAAAATAATTCTAAAAAATGTCATTAAACAAATTAAATAGAAAAAAAAAATTTCAAATCAACTATTTGCTTTTTTTGTGTATGCTGTATCTTTAAAATTCGATCACATTCATTCACCATCATAGTTTTCTTTGTCTTATTAATATTTTAGGCTTTACTTCACATATTGTATTCCTAGAATTACTTAACTATTTTCCTCTAATAAAAGCTTGATTTTTCTTTGCTTTTCTGTTTTTGAGAGACATTATTTTTATGATTTCCTTCTTTATTGTTGCTTCTATTTGGCTTTTCATCTTTTATTTTGTTGGAATTTTTCCTTTTTTTTCCCAATATTGCTCTTTTCTCATAAACCCTTTTAAAGTTAATCCTAAGTCTCAATTAAAATTATTTTTTTTCAATTATTGACTTTTTCGTATCATCAAAATTTTATATAAGTTTATTTGAGTGATGATTACTAACTGACTTTATTTGTTTCAAATTAAAATAATAAATTAATTTAAGATGTGAATTATTGTCTCAGGAAGGCTTTTAAATTTTTTTGAGTGCATTGCAATGAAAACAAGTTACTTAGAAAAGATGCTAATAAATCCAGAGCCTTTTTAAATATTTAAAAAAAAAGTTGTTGTTTGACATATCTCATGGTTTTAAATTAACCACTTCTTAAAAGATTTAAAACTTTGATTTGCTTTTTGAAAATTTTGAAAAGTTATCAACTTTTTTTTAGATGAATTTAACTTGGCATGACGCAGAAATTGAATACAAATTTTTTCATCTAACACCTAACTTACAGCTTGGCCTAAAAATTGGATACTTTTCAATATCTCTAATTTCGATATTGGGCAATTTGTTAATTATTTATGTTGTGGTCAAAAATAATCGAATGCACAATGTGACAAATTATTTCATAACAAATCTAGCACTAGTTGATATAATTATTAGTGTATTTTCAACTCCATTTCAAGTAAGTAAATTTATTCAATAGTTAAATTAGCTAGGACACGCTTTTGGACCATTCACAAAAGTACATATCGCTCATGCTAAAACATTTCTAATAGCGTTATCAGAGGTTTAAGTCCGCATCAAACTCTGAAATTCTTGTTTTAATTCGTTGTCAGTATTTTATTATTTTTTGCTTATATTTTTATTGACTTTTGATTAAAATTTAAAGGTAAAAAAAAAACAGGAAAATTGATATTGGAAATATTGGTATTGTAAGACCCGGTCCTCCCTTCTAATTTAAATAGAAGTGAAGTTTAGACTTCACTTATTCTTGTTTTGGAAATAAAGAATTATAAACTAATAACATATTCATAATTATTATAAGTCCCCGTCTTACATTGGTGATAGCGGTTAAGCTTTAAATTGTGTAAGCTAGTCAAGAGTTAGAATCAAGCTTGTTAAGAATCAAGCGTGTGCTAAAATCAAGTTTTAGTAAAGAAGCGTGTTGTTAAAAGAGAATAAAAGAAGATAATATAAGCTAAATTTGTTGAAGCATCGAGAAAGTTGCGTGTGATAATTTCTTATAGTGTTAAGAAATTGTGTATCAAGAATAATTTCTATTGCATCGAGAGAAATTTCAAATCAAGTGTGTCGATTCTTAGTGTGATAAGAAAACATTTGAAGAAAAGCAAGTAAAAGCTTAGTAACAAGGAATAGAACTTAAAGATAAGATATTCAAAATAAATAGTTGTGATAATTGTTTTTTAGTAAAAAGAAGAAAAAAAAATCAAGTGAGTTTGAAATTGTGTTCAAGCGTTAGTGATTTTAGAGAGAAAATCAAGTCGTGTTGTTAAGAGTTGTCAAGCTTAGTGATTGTCACAATTAGAAATAGAAAAAAAATGTCGAAGCGTGGTAAGGGAAATAATTTGGCTTACGATAAAGAATTATAAACTAATAACATATTCTTAATTATTAAAAGTCCCCGTCTTACAGTATCAAATAATTTTATTATAAAACTATAAGATTTCAAAAAAATCCAATTAAAAATCATTATTAATTAAGAAGATAATTGTATTAGAATATTTCTTTGAGAAGATTTTTTATTATTGGAACCAGGCGGTCTTCCTCTTTTTTCGAGAGATAAAAATTGGAATTACCGTAAACCCTTGCAAAGAGATGCATGCATCAAAAACCAAAACTCAGGTTTTATTCCAATTATCACGTTACATCTCGCCCATCTTAAACTTTCCCCCCTTTTGGTGCGTGCATTAAAATGCAGATTTTTGGTATTTAATTCCTGAAAATCGAATTAAGATGCGGCATCAATAAAACATGTTAGTCATTAACTTATTTTTAAAATTTAAATTTAGATGCCGGGTTAAAAATTGGAAAAAAAAATCAATTCATAAATGAATAAAAATTATTTTTTTTTATTAAAAATACATTTTCTAGTTTTAAGTGCGGGGCTTATATTTAGATTTTAAAGTAAAAATTTGAGGAAAAAGTAGAAAAGTATATGTTGTTATTAAATTTTTCAAACTAAAATGCTTTTAAAATAAAATACAGTTGTAAGTTAATCACAAACATGTATTATTGATGCCGCATCTAAATTCGATTTTCAGGAATTAAATACCAAAAATCTGCATTTTAATGCACGCACCAAAAGGGGGGAAAGTTTGAGATGGGCGAGATGTAACGTGATGCTGAAAGAAAGCTCTGGTTTTCGTATCTTTCCTTAACCTTTTTGAAATAAAAATTAAAAAAAAGTAATGCTCAATTTTAATGACATGTCTAAAAAAATTAATGAATTGACGCTTGTTAAAAAAAAAATTCGACTTTATAATGCTTAAATGTTTCAATTTTTATTTTTTTAAGAATTTTATATAAGCTTTAATAGTTTCTAATAGTTTTAAAATGTATTCACTTTTTATTACATGTCACTAAAATTGAATTTTTATTTATTTTTAAATCAATACTCAATTTTAAATAATATGTCAGTAAATTTTTATAATTACGTTAATAAAAATTCAGTGCACAATTAGAATTTTTTGTGCAAAATTTTTATTTAATTTTGATTCTAATTTTGAGTCGATTGTTTGTACACTTAGTCAACCAGAGCCAAAAATTTTAAAAATTAAATTCTTAAATTTTAAATAAATAATTAAATACTGATAACTCGTTAACTTTATTATTTTTTGAAGAATAATAATTAAAAAATAAAATAAATTTATTTGTTATTTTAAGTTTCAAGCAGCCATGCTACAAAAATGGATATGGACAGATGTTCTTTGCAAACTAGGTCCATTCTCAACAACATTGAATATAAATGTTAGTGTACTTACTCTGGTTGTGATCACATTGGATCGCTTTTACGTAATTTTTTTTCCACTCAGACAAAAACTTCGTGCCAAACACAGCATCGTAATTATAGGTCTTATTTGGCTTATAAGTATTTTGATGTCCAGCTACAATTTGCTTAATTATGAAATTCAGTTTTACCACAATGGGAATGATTCTCAACTAGAAAAACACTGTGGTCTTGTGAATGAAGTATATCTCAAGTATCACTTAACTTTGCTCACAATTGTCCAATTTGGCATACCAATATTAGTCATTTCTTCTACGTCGTTGGCAATTTTTTGTAGATTCTATTTCCAAAGCTCAAGCTATTCAGAGTCTTTTAATGTACAACAAAAACAGTTTCGAAATAAAAAAAAGGTAAATTGTTTTTTTAATATCTAAAATGTTTTTTAAAAAAAAAAGAGTTTAAAAAAAACTTTTATTTGACGCTTTTAAATATTTAATTGTTAACAGTACACACTTGTTCATTTGGTTCTACCAAAACTTGTACAATAAATCAAATTTTTTAAAAAACTTTTTTGGATTAAGACGTACACTGAACAAACACTGAACAAATTAAATGAATTAATTATAAAATATTTAATTTTATCTTTAAAAAAGCCTTTATTCTTTAAAATGACATTATTCTTTGAATTTTTTAAAATAATTTTTAATCCAACATATTTTAGGTTTTATGAAGATTTAAAAAAATCAAGAAATAAAATAAATTTGAAAAAATTAATTTGTAAATTTAATTTGGTTAGCTCATTCTATGTTAAGTTTATTTTGAATTTTTTTTTATTTCAAAAGTATTTGTAACATCAAATAATTTAAACCATAACATCTTTTAACAAATTAAATGAAAAATATTTGATGATGATGAATTATTTTTACGGTGACTTGGTCACTTGGGTACCTGGAGATTATATTTATTTTCGTAACGTTTCGAAAGATCTCCTAAAGATTTTAAAAGGAAAAATTCAAAAAAAACTTAATATATAAAGAATTAATCATATTAAATTTAAAAATCAATTTTATCAGCTGGCTTTAAAAAACCGGTTACATTAAAGTTGTTTTCACTAATTCAAAAGCCAATGTTTATACTTTGAGATAAAGTATTTTAATAGAGAAGATATTTTAAATTGATCATCAACTTCAAAATGCTATAAATACATACTTATTCTAATAAAAATAATAAAAATCCAAATTTTTTAAAAATTATTCTTTAGATGACCAAAATGATGTTGATTGTTCTTTTAGTTTTTGTTATATGTTGGACACCTCTTCAGATATACAATATTTTACAAATAATTTATTCAAAAATTAACAGGTAATTTTATTTTTCTAATGGTATTTATTTATTAATTCTAAATCGAATAAAAAAAGGTTTTATTATATAAATATTATATGGTTGTTGGTGAATATGATAGCCATGTCAAATTCTTGTTATAATTTCATTATATATGGCATTTATAGTGTAAATTTTTTAATTATATTGCGTTAAAAGAAAAATTTATTTTTAATTTTAGACAAAGTATCGGTATGAATTTTCGCGAATTTTTCACTCTATTTTTTGCATTAAAACACCAAAAGCGCTTGAAAGAAAATATTCAAATGCTAGAAGCTTTACCATGAACTACAAAGAAAGTATTCGTTGCTCAAAGCGATCTAATAGCCATAGACTATCAAATCAATTTTTTTTTTAATTATTAACTTTTGGTAAATTTTATTTTAAAAAGCTTGTTTAAAAAAATTTAAAAATAAAATTTTCAATTAAACATCAATAAATTTTACATTTAATTTTGTAATTATATTAACAAACTTGGTAAGTCATCCCCGTCAAGTAAACCGTTTTGACAAAAAATAATCAAAATACACACAGCTAAATCGTCTAAAAAAATTCCGACATTAATTAACAATAATCAAAAAATTGTATTTGATGAATGAAAAAAAGGGAAAAAATTTCACAGAAATTTTTCGAGTAAACTTTAGCCTAAAGCACTTAATCAGTCATAGCAGCGATCATTTGTTTGAGAAACAAGCCGACCAAACTTAACTTAACTTTTTAACTTATAACTAATCGAGCCTAACTTTTGTCCCCATAACTTAACACTCAAAAACCGGTATAGATGAGTCCCATTAGCCTCATTTTTGGCATGTATCTGAGGATACATGCAATCTGAGATTTTTTTTCAAATTCGCAACCCCAACATGCATCCCTAATTTTTTTTTTGTATCCTGGGATACATATATGTATTTTTCAAAAAAATATTTTTGAAAGAATACATAAAATAGGCATTGTGAATTTTGGAACAAAAAAACAAGAAGAAAAATTTTAAATTTTAATAACTTTTTTTCCTTTGGTCTAAAACTGGTTCTACAAAATTTATCATTTGATACATAACATGTATCACCTAAAATTTAATCTGTGCAAAATCTCTGCAGTTAAATATTAATGATTTTTTAATGCATATACTATTTTGCAGATTTGCATAGTTTTTGCAGAGATCAAATATCGATGATACATGCTATGTATCACATGATACATTTTGTAGAACCAGTTTTAGATCAAAAGAAAAAAAGTTATTACAATTTAAAATTTTTGTTCTTGCTTTTTTGTTCCAAAATTCACAAAGCCCATAAAATTTGTATTTTTTTACATTCGGATACATTTTGTATCGGAGAATACATTTAAAACATAAAAATGCTTGCAAATTCAAATTATTTTTTTATTTGATATTGAAAAAAAATATTTGAAACATAGCACTTTTTTTTTATTTCAACATTGGCTACATTTTGTGATTCAAACACAATAAATTAAACCAATTTAAAAATTTATTTAATCTTGTTAATTTAAAATAAAATATCTAAAAATAACATGTGATATTTTTTTAAGAATGATTTGTAGAAAGCAAGTTGACGTCATAGGATCCATCAATATCAAATCTTGGATTATCCTCAATTTTATTTATTGATTGTTTGGTTGCTTCGTTGCAAAGCAGCCAGAGGCTCTGTAATCTAGTTGATATCATTTGAACTGGTGGTAATTTCTTTAAAAATCTCTTTAAAAAAATTATAGTGAAATTTTTTCTTTACCTCAAAATTTTTCATCTTAATTTTATCAGATCGTTTAGACCATTCATTAAATACAGCCTCAATTGACTGATCCTTGAAAAATATAACACTAAATAAAAAAGTCAAATAGTTAATTAACAAACCATATTGACTGCTTTTAGCTTTATATCATCAATACTAAAGTCTTTCCAATTGCAGGATGGTTGTTGAAGAATAAATCTCAATTGAGATATGTTGTGTAACTCTTGGTCCAAAAACATGTCTTTGGAAAAATAAAATGTTTGATTTGCTCCTGATTCTCCATGTACATCGGGCATTAATTTGAAGCGTTTTAAAATTATACGCCATTCATTTTCAGAGTCTAATTGTATTAAAATTTGAGAATAAATTTTCTTTTTTAATTAAAAATTTTTTTACTCGAATACTTCTCTTTGACTTTAATAGTCAAGTATGCAGTGTAAAAATTTTTAAAACATATTTCATCAAACTAAAATTTTATGCTGGAATTAATTCTTTTATTTAAATAATTTTTTTCTTATTTACTCTAAAAGGATCTTTTAGAAGTAAATCAAACATTTTACATCCGCTATCAAATTGAGTCTTTGATCTTTCGCCAATAAAAAGTCTTATTTGGTTTTTGGTCTCAAATCCCACCGTGAGCCATTGTTTACTCGGATGTTTTTCAGTCATTCTATCGCATTATTATGAATTAAAAGATTTACAAATTTGAAAAATATTCTAATTTAGTAACTATAGGAACAAAAAATTTGACACTGATTTTCATATAGTCTTTTTGGCCTTACAATCAAAATCTTTTCAAAAACCAAGCAGCTGGCCGATTTATAAAATTATTTAACAAACTATATAGAAAAAAGTGATGGATTGATCCCTTTTTTTAGTTTATTACTTCTAAGAACTAAAAATTCAATTATTTTTATATTAATTTTTTTTTCATATTAAAACCAATTCAGCTTAAAATTAGGTTTAATTTTAAGCTTAACAGCAGAAGAATCAAAACTTATTATAACTACTAGAATCTTCATGAAACTCATTAAAATTACTAATGATTTCTTTTAGAAACTAAATATTTTTTGAATAAATTGCATAAAATTTAGATATTCTCTATTTATTCTCTAGATATTTTAGTCCAAAAATATCCAAATAATATACAAAAATTATTTTTCTTTTATACTTAAAATATACACTTTTGTTTCACTTGGGAAATTATTGAAAAAATTGTACCAGTTTTTTTCGATTTATATCACCATTCACATGGTTTACAATGGTTTGTCGAGTTATGTCATAAAATTTAGGTGCTTCTTACGGGTTCATTCGCTTTTCTTTCCTAATTTTGATGGAGATCCTGGTTTGAATAATTTTAGCTTTTGATGAAAAGGGGACCAATCAATTTTATAGAAATTTTTTTTATAGAAAGATTATGTAGAAAGAATAAGTTCAATTTCATAGAATGCACAATTTATTGAAATGATTTTATAGAATTCATTAAACAG
>VANL01001397.1:0-13883 GCA_006352455.1 Brachionus sp. 'Tiscar' | reverse complement strand
CTGCAATTAAATTTTAATGATTTTTTAATGCATATACTATTTTGCAGATTTGCATAGTTTTTGTAGAGATCAAATATCGGTGATACATGCTATGTATCACATGATACATTTTGCAGAACCAGTTTAAGACCAAAGGAACAAAAGTTATAACAATTTAAAATTTTTGTTCTTGTTTTTTTGTTCCAAAATTCACAAAGCCCACCGCTTAGTACTGGTAACCAATCTGAATCGTGTTCGCCTAGAATTACTTTTTGCTTCCTGTTTTGTAAGAATGAGCGTATCCAGCATAAGAGTTTCGATTTGATGCCATATTGTTCAAGCTTGTGTATGAGGCGGGAGTGCGGTACGGTGTCGAAAGAATTTAAAAAATCTTTAATTTTAAAAAATTGTTTTTTTATCATGAAAAGTTTTTAAAATTTTAGAACTTCAATTAAAGAATTTCTATATAAGTTATTTTATTAACATTTGATCGAGTTTTTCTAAAACATAAGAATTTGACAGATAATTAATCAAAATTTAAGTTAAAATTAAAGTAAATTCATATTTAGGTAAAGGTGAAAAAAAAATAGTTCTAATATAAACAAGCTTTATTTGTTTTGATTCGGAATAGAAATATATAAAATATGTTAAAAATAAAAAAAATAAAAAAAAATATATATATATAAATAATCACTTGGAAACAAAATAATAGATTGAAAAATAAATAAAAATTAAAGTTTTTTTTATTTGTTAAATTTAGCTCATTTTTTTTTTAATTTAAAAAAAATTAAAATAAACCGTTTGTGAATTAAAATAAACAAAATTCTAAAAAATTTATCATTAAATTAAAATAAAAAAAAAATTTAGTATCATTTATATCGGAATTTTGCCGATAAATATAATTTAACAATATTAAACCAAAAGCAGACTCAAAAAAATGAACATTTAGAAATTTATTTTCAGACAATTTGAATTAATTTTTTCAAATTATCTGATAATTATATTTTTTAAGTGTGTATTTTTATTCGAGGTAATGCGTTGGCCGAGTCTTGTAATGATGTGCGAGTTCTAGACACTTGGTTATGAACTCCCATCGATTTAGTATTTGAGTAAGTCGTTGCTGGATTCGAGTGTCTGTGAATCAAATTAGTCACTGGCTTTCGATTTAAATTATCTGTATTTTCAACAGGCGTCATTCTACTATATGTTTGTCTGCCAATATTACTATTAGGTTTATTATCAGTGTAATGTTTCGTAAATGCTTTTGTAACATAAGTTTTTGCCACATTTAAGTCTTTAAAAATTAAAACTCGATTAGATAAGTGAATTCGATTAAATAAAATTTTAAATAATCGATAGTCACCATTTTAGTTCGTTATTCAAATAAATTCAGGAATGAAAAAAAAACTAGCTTTAGGTTTTTTTTAACTTTTATTTTTGACTTTACAATAATCGAATATTTAAAATTTTCAAATTTTTTAATTAACAAAATATTTTAATTTACTTGGTTGGGTGTCTAGTTCTATTTTAGCTTTTCCCATATGCAATTGTCTATTCTTAATTATATTACTTGTGATGCTAGCATTTGTTTTTTGTCTTTCCAAAGTTGGCTCATCATAAGAAGTCAAACTTCGCTTGGTGGTCAAATAATTACCAAGCTTGTACTTGTGGTTCAAATCATAGCTTTTCTCCGAATTGTCAGAAATTGATGGCCTTGATGAAACTCTAGATGTGGTCGGTCTGTAATAATTGGCATTATTGTTGCTGTTGTTGTTGTTCAAGTAGTCATTGTATCGATCGGGTGATTTTGGAAGAGTTCGTTCTGGACTTCCTCTATAAATGCTAGAAGGAAGACTTCTAATACTGCCCGTAGTTCCTATTTTTACATTATTTGCATTGCTTAAATTCGAAGAAATATTTCTACTCTCGGGCTGGTAGTAAACCGGAGCCTGGTACGGCTCATCAATTGGCGATGCCCTGTTCAGCCCAGTTGGCACAAAGTACCGATCAACTTTGTAATCTGTCTGACTGCCACCATATGATGTGGCACTTGTTCGTCCATTTTCGTATTTGTTTCCACTTACATTGTTATTACTAGAGTTTACGTTGTTAATGCTGCTATTCGAGCCAACTTGTTTTCGATTCAAGTCAGCATAGTTTGTTTGACGAGAGGTTCTGGCCGATGAAGCAGAGTTTATTTGGGTGTTGTTTCTGATCGGATTTACGGCTGCGGCTATGAAGTCTGGCGATGGAGAATTCGAGTCGTTGTTGTTTGTAACCGAATCGTTGTCTTTTGCACGATTATTGAGATTCATATTGCTAAATATCGATTTGAAATCGACATTTTTTTGAGAGCTTGATCTCGTTGCCAATTGAACATTGTGACGCTTTGGCAATAATTGACTATTTTGCTTGACTAAACCACTGGACCCATTCGTTGATACTATCACGTTGTTTGAAGATAAATTTGGTGTTTGGCTAATATTTGTGTTGCTTGTGTTTGTGTGTGCTGAATGAGCTGAATAATTAGTCTTAACCTCATTTGTAATCATTTTGTAGTTTGTCTGCTTCGTTGGCACGGAAGTATTTTCAATTAAAGCGTTATAATCTGGATCTGGAAAATTAAGGCCTTGTTTTAGCCTTTTTTCGATCAGATAATAGATCGCTTTTAATGCGATTGGCTTTCTATTTACAATTGCGTCAATTACATCATTTTCTGCATAGTCATGTCTGGATAAATATTTAAAAAATTAGCTAATTATTTTTAAATAAAGGTTTTTAAAAATTCAAAAATTCATCATGTAGATTTCATTTGAATAAAAATTAGACAATAATTAATTATTAATTAAATTTACAAAATAAATATTTATTTTAGTTTATTTTATGAAGTTTTTTTTTTTTTTTAATTTTTAAAAACTATTTTTACTTATTAAAAAATAGTTTTAACCTTTATTAAAGTCTAAGCGAATTTCTTAAATTAAATAAATAATATTAAATTATAATTAAGAAAATTATTAATTAATTCATAAATTTATATTAAAATGCTGACTTAATTGACTTTTCTGATGTAAATACTCAAAATATTTATCAAAAAATATGAATTAAACAGCATTATTTTAAAATTAAATTTAGAATCTAAATTTATTTTGAAATTTTTAAAATTTTGATAATTAAATCCTCAAATCTAATTTTTTTTTATCAATGTTAATCTTAAAAATCAAATAGATTTTATCAATTAATATGATTATTTTTTATTTAGTTAATTTTTACTTTTTAATTAAAAATAATTAACAAAGATGATTATCACTAAATTTTAATCTTCAAGAAAATCTTAATATTGTATCTTAACACTCAAACACTGGAGGGTTTTTCGCCGCTTTATATTACATCTTTTATTTGTATCTGGTTAAATAAAAGAAATAATTTTTTTAAAAATATTTTTCAATCAGATATCTTAAATAAAAAAATATTAAAATTAATTTATTTTTTTTGCAAAATATGCTTATTTTCATGGAATAAAAATTATTAATAAGATATAAAACAAAGAATCCAAAAAAACCCTCCGGTTTTGAGTGTTAAAAGTCGGTTTCATTGCAAAAAATGGACTAACAAGAAATATTTAAGGAAAATTTTTTTTTCTTACTTTTGAACAAGATATTGTACAATTTCCATTTTGATCTCTTTTGAATCAACAGCTGGCTTATACGGAATTAATTCAACTGGAAAACTGTTGAAGTTCAACCAAGGATGAGCAAATATTTCGGACATTTTAATACGTTTAGTTGGAGATGGATCTAATAAACGGCATAACAAATCTTGACAATCTGAAAAATAATTTAATAAATTTTCCTTATTTAAGACTATCTGATTGATTATTTTTTTACCAGGTGAAAGAAAAGGCGGAAGTTCGAATCCCTTAAGTATGCATGCATGTAATTTGGCTAAATTTTTGCTTCGATTTTCTACTTTGAATGGCAATTTTCCGGCCAACATGGCATACATATTAACTCCACTTTAAAAAAAATCAGCAAATTTATTTAATTAATATTTTCAATTAAATATTTTACATTGACCAAACGTCTACTTCTGATCCATAGTCTTGATGTGCAAAAATTTCAGGTGCCGCATATGCCGGACTGCCGCACTGTGTATTCAAAAATTCTCTGTCATCCAAAGAATTACTAAGACCAAAGTCTAAATTAAATTTAAATAATAAAACATATTAATTTAAAATTTTTAATTGAGTTTTTTTTATTTACCAATTATGGTCAAATTATGATTTTGATCGAGCATAAAATTTTGTAATTTTATGTCTCTGTGCACCACTTTCGCTTTGTGCATGTGATCTACGGCCGAGCATATTTGCCTAATATAATCTCTTGTTTCGTTTTCATCCAAACTTCGTCTTTAATAAAAACATTTACAAAAACAACATATATCTATGTATTTAGGCTTACTTTTTGCTCAAATACTTTACAAATTCGATTCCGTCAATGAGTTCCATAACAATGTAATAGCAATTTTCGGTTTCCATAACTTCGTAAAGCTGAATTATATGTGGATGCTGCATTCGTTGCATCATGCAGGCCTCGCGGCGAAGATTGGCCCGCAAATAATTTCTTTTTAATACTTCACGTTTGTTAATTACTTTTACGGCGACCATTTGCTGTGTAATCAAGTGATAACCGAGTCGGACTTTGGCAAATGAGCCCTCGCCGATAGTCTTACTAATGATATAATTTCCGACTTTTTTCTTTTTTTCTCCATCGCCGCTGTTCATATTGAACGCGTTCATGTTATCATGAGCTTTGCTCGTATTATTGTTCGTAATCGAAGGTGTAATTGCTGTGTTGATCTCGCCTTGCACCATTTTGGTTTCCTTTCGCTTATTATAATATGTTTCTCTAATTACCTAAATATCAATTTGTCGCATATTTTGCAATTTTTTATTTTTCTATATTAAAAATTTTAAAAAGTGTTGAAAGTTTATTTTTTAGAGGTGAACACTTCTCCGGCTTTAGCATTACATAAAATCAAGTTTGGGTTAAGTAAATCCAGAGCCGAAAAACTAATTTTAAATTAATGTAAAATAGGGTGCAAAATTAGCCAAAGAAAACCTAAGGAAACAATGAAAATAATTTACTTATTGTAAATTTTTAAATTTTTGCTAGTTTTAATTAACTTTAAAAAAAATATATTAGAACTTCAAATTTTCATTTTATTGAGTAATTCTTTTATTTTTGTTGAGAAAGAAAATAAAAAGTTGACTAAATTTTTATAAATAATTTAAAATAAAATTGTCCTATTGTAATGACTTTGGCCGCGAGCGGGTGCGACTGCGTAACATTTTTAATTCACTAATTTGCTAGCTCATCTATTAGCTTATAATAAATTTGGTTACTATAGAGAACCATAAATGTTTTTTTTTCAGAAAATATCAGAAAAAAATTGCTGCTAATTTAGCGCTTTAGAATTAAAATTAAAAGTTTTTAAAATAAGCATTTGCTTTGTCAAATCCAACAAATTACATGGTGCAACTATTCTCTAATTTGTACTAGTCAAACGATAAACTAACTAACGTAAACTATAATTTTCAATTTTACTTAATTTGTTTCAAAATGGCCTGAATTCATTCTAGGTAAAAATTTGAAAATCCTTTTTCGAACAACAAATTAAAAATTGCCTTGAAAGCAAAATTTAGTCTAAAATTTCCGTAATTCTAAATTTGAATAATTTCAAAATCCATTAAAAATTATTATTTAAAATTGAGTAATTATTTAAAGAAATTTATTGTAAAAAATCTGGCGACTCGTTCTCACTTGCCCTCAATTCCTTTCTCTTATATGATTTATATTATTTTTAATTTAGTACTGAGTACTCGCAAATATGATGAAAATAAGACTTAAATTTTAAAATAAAATCTCGCAGTTGAAAAAAGTTATTTTTTATTTGAAAAAAAATTATCTTAAATATCAAATCTAGTTGATAAAGATACTTTTTGAATGAAAAAAAAATATGATCCTTAGAGCGAAAATAAAAACTTGCTAATTTAAAAAAATTAGTGAAATGAATACGAAAGGCAATATTGCTGTATCGGGCACTTCGCTCAGGCAAAGCTCTCAAGGTGTAAAATCGAGAGCGAGTCTTTTTTCTTGCGGTTTAATTTTAGTCCTGAGTCTGACTTAGAATACCAGAATTTTTTCTATCACAAAGCAATTAATAATTTATGTTCAGAGACAAAAAAAATTCAAACTATCGGCCGCTAATTCCAAAACTTAGCGACTAAGAGAGGACTTGAAATTTGAAGAGGCCTTTTCTATTTGAATTTAAAACAAATTTAAAAAAATTCAAACACGGCTGAGAATATAATTTTAATAAAAAAAAATACAAATAATTTACTTAGAATAATTTGTTTATAATATTGCCCAAAAGAATAGCTGAACACAAACATAATCGAAAATTGTTAAAGAACAAAATAAAGAATTTACAATCAATTAAGAAATTTGAATGCTGAAAGCTTTAGACGTTTTTCTTTCAATTCAATTGTGCATATGGCAAAAGAGAATAGCGGAGAACGAGATTTTAAATAATGAAAAAAAAAGCCTTCATAAATTTTTGGATATTTGGCCAAAATTTGTTTAGTTACTTAGTTTATAAAAATTTCGATTCGTTTTCTTTTTTAAACCAAAGCAAAACTAGTATGGAGACCTTTTTGTTTTGTTTTCGATTCCATTAGAAATAAAAAAAACTTTCATATTTGTAATCATTCTATTTATTGATGTTTTATGTATAATTTTTTTTTCTTAAAATAACAGTCATCTCACTAATAGAGTCTCTTTCTTTTCGGTAATTTTTATTTACTCAGCTCTTATTGTCAATTAGAAAAACAAACTTTACCGATTTAATTTTTTTATTTAAATTGTTACATCACTTAGACCCTAAATGAATTTCTTAATTAAGATAAAAAAAATTAATTTTAGAATGAATGCTATCATTCTAAAATTAATTTTTTTTTTATCAAAAATTTTTATACTAAAAATAAAATTTTGTAGCATTTACCTGGTAATAAGTTAAATTAAAAAAAAAAGGTGCAGCTGAACATTTTGAGACAAATTTTAAATTAAAAGTTATCAAAAAAAAATAATTTTCTTATTTCATTTAGAAAAAATTACAAATAGTTTTTTTATTAGAAAGCTTTGATAGCAAAATGGCAAATAAACAACACATACAATCTGATAATTAGACTATTTCTATAGTATTGTTTAGCGTGTTAAAGAATAATGTTCTAACTGATTATTTAATTTTTATTTTTCTCTAAAACTATTTACCTAGGCTGATACTCAACTTCAAGATATATATTTAGTGTGTTGAGATAAATTAAGTCATGAAATTTACTACAAAAGCTTCAAACTTAGCGTAGAGCTGATTTAGATTTAGTCATATTTTTATAATTTAAAAAAGTTATTTAATCCGATCTCAAATTTCAATTGAAAAATACCTCATGTAAATATCTTATTTTGGGTCTTAAAGATTGGATTTTTTAGAAGCTAATAAACTTGAAGAAGCTTTATTAAATAAAATACATATGCAATTAACTTCAAAAAATAGCTATCAAAGAAAAAAAATCATTTATCGATTATTGAGATAATTTTAATTAATGAAAAAAATTGTTCAAAAATAATCTTAGATTGATTTGTTTTCTGATTGTCTCATTGTGGGATGTCCTAAAAAAGACACTTGAGAGAAATCTTTTTTTTTCTGTTTATTCTTTTGAATCACTAGAAAAATTTCGATCTTAGTTTATTTTTTAACTTAACTGCAATTTGAGCTTAAGTTCATTTTTATCAATTTTGATTAATTAAGACAAAGATTTTAAGTTTGCGTAAATTTTTGGATTCTATGGATTAATTTTAATCAATCGAAATAAAAATTTAAAACAAAACTAGGCTTTTTATACTTGGTAAGGAACTTTTTGATTTTGAAAATAAATTGGAATTTTTTTACTAATATTTAAAACAAAATTTGACACAATATCGCATTGAAAACAAGATTTCCGCATAGTTTAAAAAAAATAAATAGAAAAACACGTAATCAAGACTAAATTTGATACCAAACGACGGAAATTTTCAATTTTTTTTAAGCCTGGAAATTTCGTTTAATTAACAAGACTATTTTTGTTATTTAATAATATTTTCAACTTAAAACAGAAATAAAACGGTGACATTTATTTTTTGAAAATAAAAATGCATAAGCTAATTTTTTTTATTTCAAACGCAAAAAGTTTTTTTGATGTTAATTATAGGCAGTCTAAAATTTAAGACGCTATGGTAAATGTATTAAATTTAAAATTAACCAATTTCCTGTGCATTTTATTTTTTTTTCTTGCTTACCTAAATAAATACGAATACCAAATTTTTAATCAGTTAAAATCAAAATAAAATTATATGAAAAAAAAATAAAAAATCTATTCTCTGTAACTAGAAAGTGCGCTCACTAAACCATGCAGAATTTTTTAAAATGTATTGAAAATAATAATTTTTCTAGCCTATTTGTAACTCAAAAAATTATTTGTATATTTGCGATTTAATTAATTTTTCTTATAAATCTTTAAATAAGATTTGAATATTTGACTTAAATATTGACCCTTTACTTAACAATTAAATTGAATTTTGGCATAAAAATATGTAATATAAAAAATGTTTATTTTTATTGTTTCATTTTTAGGACAAAAAAAACGATTATTGGAAATCAATTTTGGAACTTATTTGAATAATTTATAATATCTTAAAAAGAAAATTTTATGCTTTAGATGGTCATCTTGCTTGGTCGACCGAAGTCACAGCAATATGTTTAAAATCAAAAAAATTTTGCCAAAAATTTGTGAACCTTGAGATATTAAATTCTTGAAATTTTTTTTTCAAAAAAAAAATGAATTTTAAAAGGATTATAATTAACTGCTTTATTTTAATTCGATTCAAACTCGATTTGTATACAAAAATTTCGAATTAATATAGTCTAATTCAACTTATCGGTTGTTATAGTTTCAATAATTTAATTTTAATACAAAATCAAAAATGAGAAAATCGAAGACTCAAGAATTTTGCACATAAACTCAAGTACGATTTTGATTTTGAAAAAAAAAATAATTGAAAGCTTTTATTAAGAATTATTATTTAGAAAATTAATTTTACTGAGCATTGGCCATGAACGATCAAAGATAAAAAATATTCTAATAAAGAATTTAGTAGTTAATAGTTGTTTATCAAATATAGACAAACTTCAAATAAAATTTAGTTTGGCTCATTAAAATCATTTGTTACTTTAGTGCTAAATTTTCTTAGGTCGACTCCTTGTTCAAATTTTCTCTTCTTTAATTGAAAATCATTAACCAAAGCCGATTAATTTTGACATTTAAATTGTTTTTGTTTACTTTGACTTTGTAATCTTCCTTGGTTAATTGATACCTAAGGAGTCCTAAAAGCAGTATTGAAAAATTTCTTAATTCAATTATTGAAATTAATATACGGAGGAAAAAAGACTAAAATATTTTTTTGGTCTTTCTATCAAATAAAAAAAGTAAATATTTTTATATAATTAATTTGAACTTTGTGAATATTGTTTATTTGAAAAATATTAATATTTTTCAATATTATTATTTTCACCGAATTGAACCAAAAAAACATTGACACAAATAACACTTAAAAAATGATACAGACCGTTATTGTACAGACGTAAGCTGGTTATAGTAAACTAATCCCAAGTTATCCTATTTGAATATGTCGAATTTTTCAGGGATCATTTAAGAGTTTATTTTTAAATGCCCTCTGATCCAATTCGGATATTTTGCTCAAAATATTTGAAAATCGAAACAAAATTCATAATTTTGCATTTATCTCTCTAAGCTAAAAAACAGATTAAGATAAAACTTAAATTATTGTGATATTTACTCAAAATAAATTTTCTAAAAACAAAAAAAAAAACTGTTTCGATAATTAAGTTTAAAAAGCATATTAAATTATTGATTTTTAAATGAAGAAAATTATTGAATTTATTTTTTAATAAGCTTTTTCCTTGTCGCAATTTTTAATATTTAGAAATCATTTTAAAAAATCAAAAAATTTTTGTGCAAATATCTTCTTGAATATTAAATATCTTTTTGAAAAGTTATTAGACAAAATAAAAATAATAAAAAAAAAAAATTTAAAAAAGAATTTAGATTGATGCAGTTTACTTTTAAAGAGTAGCAATAAAAAATTTCTTTTTAATATGAATTGAAATTAATCTTTTTAGAGCTTTAAAAAAAGTTAAATTTTTTCTTAAGGCAATTTGAACAGCAATGAAAATATTGCCATAAAGTAAACTGTGACAATTGTTTTAAATCTTTTTTGTCAAAACAATCTATGGAAAAAAATTCGTTTTATTTTAAAATAAAAAGTTATAAATTCCCTGATTTAATACTGTTTGAGAAATATTTGATCAGAACAATTACTTGGAAACAATGAAACCATTTTGAAAACTATTCAACAAATAATTTTTAATTAAATAAACGAAATGTACGTCTATTCTTGCAAAAACAATTCGAGGAACAATTGAATAAGTCAAAATTTAGAATTTAAGTGTTTTGTTTATAGGAATTTAAAATTCTATTTTAAAATAAATCCGTACAAAGGCTATTTATGTAAAAAATTGAAAATCTAATTCACCTTTAAAACCATTAAGTTTTGTAATTTTTTCAATCATTTTTTTTGTTGGCAAATAAGACCTAAAAAATCTACAAATTCAAGTTTATAAAACACAAGAATCCTTGATTGCTTATAAAAGCCAAATTGGGTGTTTCATTGAAAAAACGAAAAAAATAATAAAAAATTTTAAATTTGATCAAAAATTAAAATAATAACAAATATTTTTTTGCCAAAAATTTATCAACAAAAATTTCTAATCAAAAATTCAAATGTTTAAGATTGATTTTATTGCTAATTAATGTTTGCCAATTTAATTAGATTTAATTCAAATATCACTTAACGTTTTTTTTCGTCTATATATTTTTTTCTAAAAATAAAATGTTCAATTAAAATAATCTAATTTTCGAAAAAGGTTTAAATTTCCTTTTAATTGGATTTAATCAGCATATAAATCTTAATTTCCTTGTTTGATTAATTAGATTCTAATTTTTTGTAAACTTAATTTTGTTGAGAATAAAATTTTCAAAAAAATTTGAAAAGCTTTTGAATGAAGTAGTTAAAAATTATTCATCTTGAATTTTGAATTTCTCCGACTTAAGATATGAAACATTTAGCAATTAATTTGTTCTTTTAATACAAATAAGCAACTTTGACTTTTATATAAAAATGTTATCAGCTGGTCAACATACTTTAATTAAGCAACCTGATTCTGATGATTTAAATAAGCACTGTATTTTGGTCAAGCTTACTGATTCTAGTGTAAAAGCAATTGAAGAATATCTTCGAAACAAAGTGAATTAGATTATTAAATTAAAAATTCAAAATATTTTCTCAATTTTAATAGAACAATACAAAAAAACCAAGCATTGTTTTTACGACCGATAAAACTGGGGTATTAATTTTTATCAAAACATTTATTTAGTAGAATCTTAATCATTTAAAAGGAAATTTCACTACCAACTGAGTCGTCTAATGTGAATTTTAAAAAATTTTTTTTCTCTCTGTCTGGAGTTAAAGAGTCCAACAAAGACATTAGTGCGGCACTTGAATGCACTCATTATACCAATAACAAGTTAAATGATAAAAAAAATTTACCACTATTTTTTTAATCAATAGTTAAGATTAAAAACCATTGGAACTGTTGAAAATAAGCTAACTGTCCAAGCAAATGAAGAACTGTTTCAGGCTACTAAAGAGAAAGTTAATAAAGAAGCCGAAGAAGAAAAAAAAAATTCGTAAAATAATTTTTTTTTGTAAACATCAGAAATAGTTTTAAAAATTTTTAGAACAATTGAAATAAAGCATTCTGGAGCAATTGTTAATAGAAATTTATCTAATTTTTCCAAGGCACAGCGAAATAATATTGGAATATCAAAGACTAGTAATAATCCAAGTCAAGATGTTACTAAACCCAGAAACCCGGTTTTTGACAGGCCTATTAGAGAAAGATTAATTCATCTTTTGGCATTAAAAGCTTTTAACAAAGCCGAGCTATTACTCAAATTAGGAAAAGATAATGCTTTAAATGAAAAAGACAAGGAACAGTTGGACTTGCTGTTACAATCAGTAGCCATTTACAATCACAAAAACTTGACTTACGAAATCTCAAATGAAGTGTTATTAAATGAAGTTAAAGAAGACTGGCAATTTTATAACCAAAGTGAAAAACTAATGGTGAGAAATAAAATAAATAAGACCAAGGAAAAAATTGCTACTAAAAATCATCAAAATAATTCGTTTGGACAAAAAAGTTCTATTTCAAATTCAAATAAAACTTCGGCATTTTCTGTACCTTCTAGTTCAGGTAACAAGTCAATGAGCATAAGCTCAACTTTTGAGAATAGCTTCGATGAATTGAGCTCATCTATTGAAAAAAGCATAAATAGTAAAAAAGCATCTCCTCGAAAGTCGGATCATTTTAAACCAATATCAAACAAAAGTAATAGACCTAGTAGTCAAACTTCAACTTATTTAAAAGAAGCATCCGATTTATTTTCTACTAGTTCAGATGAAATGTCAGCGGATGATTTTTCGTTTAGTTCAAAACAGGAAAATGGAAAAGACGAATCAATTGTTGCCAAAAAGCATAAAATAGACTTTGAATATAAAGAAAGAGCTCAAGATATAGAAAATAATGAGTTGAAAGAATGTCAAAAAAAGTATAGAAAAATAACCAGTCCTCAGCAAAAACAACAATACTTGCAAGACTATGATCAAATTTATAAAGAATATTTAGAGCTGCATTTTTATATTGATGGTTTGAAGGAAAAATTTGAAAGACTAAAATCTGATTTAAGTTCAACAAATGAATCTAGCAGAGAATATGCTGAAAAAAAACAAAAAATTATTAATGATTACATTGATAAAAAGTGCGATCCTGACTATTTGAAAAAAAGAGATCGATATAGTCAAATCTATACAAGGCTGAAGTATTTAAACAACATTCTTAAAGAAAACGAATGATTATGATTAAAAAATCAATTTTAAATTATATCCAACATTTTGGTTTAAATATTTAATTTTTTTTAAATAATTCAATTAATTCAAATAATAAAAAAATTATTTTGGAATTTTTTTGTTCAAATTTAAAATCAAGCCGAAAATAATAAATAATAAGATGAAGGCTAAAACAAGCTGTGCTTTTAGAAATAACTTGAGAAGAGAGTCATCTATGCGTTGCATGCTGTCAATAGGAAACATAAAGGAAGTTATTTGAAGGCATCTTTTTTTGTTTGAATAATACTAGTAAAGATATAAGCAATATGATAAATTAATAAATTTTTTTTCAAAATTAGTTTTATTTGTTTCAAGATGCTCAAAAATTCATTAAAGAATCATTTTTATTAGCCAAAAATATTCACCAAAAACTAAAAAACTTTACTTACATGAAATAAAATTTTTTTTCACTTATTGATTATTAATAGAATTTTGATATTTATCGTAAATTTTTTCTTTTTTGTGTTTGATTTAATTAGTTTCCTTTATTTCTTTAGCATTATCGACTTAAATTTAATCTGAAATTCATTTAATAAAATAATTTTTTATAATTTTTTATACAGTCAATCCTCGATATAACGAGCAAGTAAGGCGGAAATTTCGTTGCTCGTTATATCGAAATTGCATTGAAAAAGATGGACGAAAAAATTTTTTTTTTTCAAAATGTTTATTGGTAAAAAAATAAATAAAAAAGGAAAAAAAATACAAAATTATTGTTTTTTTACA